>OZ038520.1:35824797-35989797 GCA_964036315.1 Acanthosepion esculentum
ATATTGCCTTAGCAACAAATTCTGCCGTGGAGGGATGGCTACTGGCCAACGAGTAAATTTGTCAATTATCATTAAGATGTATTGATAGCCATGAATTTCGGATAATGGACCCACCAAGTCCACATGAAGATGCTGAAAGCGGCCATCAGGTTCTGCGTATCGTCCCGGCGGTGATTTAACGTGTCGGTGTACCTTAGTTTGCTAGCATCTGACACAACTCTGAGTCCAGCGTTTAATGTCGGAACTCATTCTCAGCCATACGAAACGTTCACCTATTAACTTCGTTGTAATCCGCCGTCCAGGATGCAATAGTGAATGGAAGTGGTCAGATATCTGTCTTCTCATGGAAGAAGGAACCAAAGGTCGGGGGTGACCTGTATTAGTGTCACATAAAAAATGCCTGCTGCTGAAGGACACGGGACGTGGCTCAATTCGTAAAGATGTAACTTCTTTTAGTTCTGACAGAGTGTCGTCCCTTTGTTGCTCGTCGGCTAACGTATCAAAAGTCAAGCGATTGTTTGCTCGATGCATTGATTATAGTAGCGCGCGACAGCGTGTCTGCTACAGTATTATGGTTCCCCTTTATGTATCGAATATCCGTCATGAATTGGGAAATATAATCCAGCTGTTGATAGTCACAAGGGTTATATTTGTCGCTCTTAGCATGTAAAGCATAAATAAGGGGTTTGTGATCCGTGAAAAGTGAAAACGATGAAATTGCATCCTTCTAAGAAATATCGAAAGTGTTTGATGGCTGTATAAATAGCTAACAGCTCACGCGAGAAAGTACTGTATTTTTGTGTGGAGGGTTAAGTTTTACAGAGAAAAATGAAAATGGCTTAGTTACCTCGCCTGTATGCTGATGTAATACAGCTCTGATTGCTTCTGAAGAAACGTCGGTCGTAAGAGATAGGTGTGTTTTATTGTTGCTTGGTGAAATTTGTCAGGGGGTCTTGGCTTCATTGAATGCAGTGAGAGCTTCACTATTAAGGGTAATTTTGGCATTGCGTTTCTCCTGGTTATGGAGTTGATTTGTCAGGGGTGCCAGTATATGCGAACATTTAGGGATGAACTGACAGTAGTAATTGATTAGTCCTAAGAATCTGCGCAGCTGTCGAAGTGTTGTCGGCAGAGGAAAATCCTTCACTGCTTTTACTTTGTTGGCGACGGGTGTAATGCCAGTACCGTCTATCTCGTTCCCGAGAAAGACTAGCCTGGGTACTGTGAATACACATTTGTCGGGGTTACTTTTAAGACCAAAGTGGTTGAGTCACTCGAAAACTTGGGTTACATGTTCTATGTGCTCGTTCATGTCTTTGCTAGCTATGAGAAGGTCGTCAATGTAGGCAAATGGATGTAGAAATCTGCGGAGGGATTCATCGATTAACTGTTGGAAGGATTGTGAAGCGTTCCATAGTCCGAAGGGCATCCGCAAAAACTCGTACAAGTCAAAGGGTGTAGTAATTGCAGTTTTATGAACGTCCTCTGGAGCTACCGGAATTTGGTAAAATGCCATCCTCGGGTCAATTTTCGTAAATATTTGAGCACCTTGGCGTGTTACTGCAAAGTTTGCTAGGTTTGGCACAGAGTATTTATCAGTCACAGTTTGTGCGTTAAGACATCGAAAATCTCCACAGGGTCTCCACGCCCCCAATTGTGGCTTAGGCGCCATATGAAGTGGGGAAGCGAAGGGCATATGATGATTCGCTCGTTGTGGTGTTAGCTCTGGGTGGGACTACACTACCTGGGCTCCAGTGTCCACCAAAAATAACTCGCCTGAGTTAATATCTTTGACGTAAAAAAGACGGTTAACTCGATTTCCCCCAACAGCAGACACCGTCTTCATGCGCTGTTGGGGCCACTTTTCCCGCTTGTTTTTTCGTAGTAGATGTTGGTTGATCGTTGAAATGGCAAGGTTTTGCACAATGTCTCCCTGCTTGTCCAAACTTCTGGGTGTACCAGCAAATGCCAGTGTTTGGTTTACTCCTAACCCTTGAATTAGATCCGTTATGGTGTCGAGACTTGTATACGTTGTATGTTGGACGCGAACGCACTCTACTCGGTCGCTCCAGTTGCATGGACAATTTGTTGCATTTTCTTTAGCGTATCGTCACGGAGTGTGCTGTCCGCCGAGGAAATATGGATGCTGTTAAGGGTCCTTGTCTCTACAATTCTATTGGCTATTTCAGCCACTCGTAGTAGGTCAAAGTCTTCAGGAAACGTTGCCAAAATCTGCGCAGTGTGGGCTGGCAATTTATCTAGCCAGAGTTTACGTAGCAAAGTCTCTGACATGGTGTTGTTACCCAGAAGGTTTTTCATCTTCCGAAGAAGTTGAGTTGGTTTATTCTGGTCAAGCTGAAGTATGTTAAACAGGTCGTTAATTCGTCGTTCCTCTGACTTTCCGGTCCTTTATATAATAGCTTCTTTAAGAACGTCGAATGGGTTCTCTGATGGGACGTTATCGAATAAATCTGAAACCTCCGATGTGATGTCGAGAGGTAGTTTCTCGACTACATAAGCGAAACGAGCAGTCTGTGACTGGATTCTCTTGGCCTGAAATATTGTGCTCAGTTGCGAGAACCAAACGTGAACGTTTATCGTGTTGAAGACGGGAAGGTTGACCAGCACTGCAGCTCCGCCACTGTCTGGGACTGCCATGTTGAGTTGCATGAATATTCGCGCGTGGTGACGAAAAATCTTTGAGCGCCAAGTTGATATGCTAATTTCGGTATGTTTCTCACAATTCTCTTACTAGGTTCACTGGCGAAATTTTGTGTTTCAAAATGGGGTAACAGTGAAATATTGGTGCCTTCTTTGAATAATGGACTCCTCTTAGAATGGCGTGGTCACCAATGAATACCAACCAAATGTGGTTTTCCTAATCACGTTGGGGTCTTTCTAATCACTTCGGGCATACCAATCAAATGTGGCGTACTTCACCACATTAATTTAACTTTAGATTAGGAAACAGAGCTGACGCAGAGAAGGATAACCAAAAGACATTGTTACACATAATATATAACAAGATGTACAATATCAAACAACGATGTGAAGGAAAGCATGCATTTATGTAAGAAAAAGTTGAATTAACCAAGAGTTGTCTCTCTTTAACTGTTATTTTAGTGTTCCAAAGTTCACTGGAAAAATGTTCATGAGAGTCTCTTGTAATGATTGTTCTTGAAAGATATTGCTGTATAAGAAGAGTTTATGTGAGTGTGTACAAGGTATGTTCAGCATGTGAGTGGTGTGTGTGAGTGAGAAAGTTGGCGCATGGTTTCAACTGTCGTGGATTCGTTTGGCAGTTGAATTTCTCACTTCTGATATGAAAAAGACCTTAGCTTTTATAAGCGATTGTAGGCTCCAAATCGCTGCGCGGGAAGAATTATTCTTCACGTTCAAACGATCTGATTGGTTGGCATCGACCAATCAGCGGGCAAGCTTTGGGGAGACTTAAGAAAGCTTCTGTGATCCGTTTCTCCCAAAAGTGCACAAAACTGACTACATGAAAATAGAGCGATTACAAAATTGTCGCATTGCTGCGATTTGTAAATTGCCTATAATAACATAGTGGTGATTAATTAACCAATGAATGCTTGACGTTATATGTGATTTGCATTTTTGTAAGTATGTATGTTCGTGCGTAATAGATTCGCACAATTTTAATCTAGGGACCTCCACTTTTTTTACATAAATTTTTGACACCTAAGGTTTAAAATTAAATTTTCAAAATGAAAAGTCTTTCTTGAATATTTCATTTTAACTTTAATTGAAAGCTTAATAATTAAATTTAATATTTCCATTAAGTAAAATATTCTGGTGTATTTCAGACAGAAATTATATAGATTGGAATATCAAATTTAATTTTGATTTCTTAAAATTTTCTTAAAAGCGGCCATTTTCTTAATTTTAAGAAACTTGTAAACAAAACAAGTTTTCCTATTTTTAAAATTCATTTAAAAAATAAATATATATTTCTGACCCGTTATTTTAAAAAAAAAATTAGAAAATTTAAAGTTAAATTAATCAGATTTTAAATAAATATTACTTACTTATAACATTAAAAAAATATACAACCAATTATTAACGATTGGTCTTGTTCATTTGATCCAACGTTTGATGGATTGCTGATCGACGAGGCGATGACAGCTACTATGGATGACCCCAATTGTCAAAATTCTAAGTGAACGCATATTTTCGGTTTTTAACTACCTAGTAATTTTTACAAATGAACATATTTTCCGCAATTATTTAATATTTTATTGACTTATTTACCTTTCGAAGATGCAAAAATAAAATATATTAATTAAAATACTATAAAATTTTCTTCAATTAAATTTATAATTTAATAACAAATGAAATACCATGATTACTCAATTGAAGTATGTCCCACACTAACGTAAATACATAAACTAAAAATATTTAGCGAAATAGTAATTGAAAAAAGTAAAACTTAGTTTAAGCTTTAAACTTTTAAAGTTGGATAGAAATTTTGAAAACCTGTTGAAACGTAACTGAAGCGACATAATAAAGGGACAAAACTTTTAGATCATAATAATGGCAATTTCAGTCTACCGTACATGAAAATAATGAACGTAGTAAGTAAAAAATATTGTAGTGACTACTACGATTACCACGCCTACAAAATACTCATCTATGATTGGTTAGAAAATAAGTACTGTTTACAATAGGACAATTTACTAATCGCAGTATCCACACTAAAATTTTCTGCCATGACTTTGCCCAACTTAATTTTGTAAAAAAATCAGTGATTGGTTGATTTTTGTCCAATCGTGTATTTTAGATATTCTTTTCAACTTTTTCCCACTTGTCTCTCTGGATCCTACCAAAAAAGTATATAAACAGTTCTTACTCCAGAAATATTCTTCCACGTTTCTACTCAACACGCACACACAGAACTAATATTACATTATTCTATTAACTGTCTGTCACCAAGCCAAGTTCACAAACCAAATTCTGTTATCTTTTTGTACAACACAAATTAATGTCATTCTTGGATTCAAAATCATATTTGTTCACCGAACTCTGAACATTTCAATCAAGAAATATTTTAAGTACATTTTTCCTGTCTTGTTTCAGATAACAGTATAAAGGAAGCTACTTTTCTTTCCCTAAATATTAATACATTAGCACAATTGTTTGTACTCGTTGATTTTCAATATATATTTTATTGTTGAATGCAATTTGGTTTCTTGTTCTCTTTCCTTGTGTTTTGCAAAATTTAAATGTATTGTGCTCTTACACAAAAACGCAGTCTTATAAACAATCTCAAAACAAAGTAAACCAGAGCACCCCAATACAATATAAAATAAAAAATTATTTTAAAAATAAAATAGCTCAACTAAGTTGATTAATCTTTTCAATTTTGGATTTGTAAATTTTGTTTCCACTTAATCACATCCAGGAAATAGCCTAATAATACAGAGTTTTTTACGATTTTAAACTATTATAAATTATTATAATTAAAATTTAAAAGAAATGAAAAAAATCTTGTAATTTAATTATTCATCAGAAAAAAATTATTATTATTTATTTTGTCCTTAATATTTCTTATTTTCAAAAGCAATAAAAAGCTTTTCTAATTAAGTAATATTGTGGAATCATCCACGTTATACTTCACCCCTACTAGCAGAACAATCTCTTTTACACCCACACACACCTGTTACCCAATCAGAACTCAGTTTCTCATTGGTTAACAGCCTAGAATGCACGTGAAAAATCTCTTTGAGACGGGTTACAGAAAATAAAGTAATTGACGTAAAAATTCATACACTGGATTCGAGAGGGGGGCTTGTTGTGAAATCGTCTCAGAACGATATACGACTCTTGCGATGAAGAGATAAAGATTTCTGTGCGCGGCTTAAAGTTTATAGTTGCGTTCCTCCTCGGCAGTAGTAACAGTAGTTGTAATATTCGAGGTAGCAGAAGCATCAGTACTTATATTAACAGTACATGTTAGCGGAGGTTTTGTTCCAACCCTGACGCCACTTCCAGTCGCCGATATCTCTCCACTTAGCTCGACTGCACTCGACGGCAGACGAGCCCAAAAATAACCTTTTCATTATTGTAGCTTGTTCAACTTTTCCGTTTCCATTGGTAGTAATAATAGTAGCAGTAGCAGTCTTAGATTGTTGGAGAAGTAATTCGCTTCTTCGTATTTATATCAACAAGATATATTTGCGGGCGTTTGGTTCCAATCTCTGACGACACTTCCAGTCTCCTACCTTTCTCTACCCAGCTCGACTGCACCCGACGGCAGACAAGGCAACCACTCTGTCAACAGATTTTTGTGCGGGTTTATATAGATAAACCTGGCTGATCATAAATCGACCGTTTGCCCGCACGCGATTATCACGAGTGCTACCTTCAATCCAAAATCATGTGAATTTCAAAGTTCCTCATAGCCCTAGTAAGCTCTATTTCAAATTTTAACCAATAAGAATTATCTTGATCATCTTCTATTGTCTTCCTAATGACCCAATTCCAAATGGGCTCGATCAGATTCCCATCAGTAAACAAAATTGTTCTGATCTAATTTCGCTGTTCAAATCTACTCCAATTTCAATTAAAAAAATATGTGTTTGTGTGTAGTTCCCAAACTCTCTCTGTTACATTTCCTCCCCTACCCATCTGTCATTTACTAGTAAATGACACACGAGCTTTCCTATTAACAAAATATGAGAAAATCCAGTCCAACATGCTTCTGACTAGGGTCTACTTAAACATACGTCTCTTCCAGCATGCAAAGGTAGAGTCCTCAGTTCTTCTTAGAGCTCATAATGCCCACTTACATTTTCATTGTCCTTACGATACATATGTACATGCAACTTCCGGTTAAAGTTCACTGTTTTGGTGATCTCGTGCAATAACCTTTTCATTATTGTAGCTTTTCACATAGTTCACTAGTTCGAGTGTTCTTTCCTTTTTTTATTGGAGTTCCCAACACTTCTTACCGATTATTTCAGTCTCATTACAAAAAAATAGAAAAAAAATTCGATTTATTTCGTAAAGCTGTCCCTCCAATTTTGTCTCGCCTTCACAACAGGCTTTGTCGAATCTTTTGTTGCTTCAGGTCCTTCCACGACAATCGTGGACTCTTCTTCAAGGGGTCCCAATACACTCGGGTCGGACCTACCTTGGTAAAGTGCACTAACTGGAATCCCTCCTTCACTCATGCACTCCCGTG
The DNA here is from genome assembly GCA_964036315.1 of Acanthosepion esculentum. NCBI lineage: Eukaryota > Metazoa > Mollusca > Cephalopoda > Sepiida > Sepiidae > Acanthosepion > Acanthosepion esculentum. The sequence continues at coordinate 35,832,002 of OZ038520.1, forward strand.
CCAGTTTATTCTGCCCGGTCGACAACACCGCACGCCTCTTCAACCACCACTAAACCAGCAAGGCCATGACTATCATTAGTATAATTCCCACAACGGTTGGCCAGGTTATTATAGCAACCAAATTCTCTTTCCAGCCCGAATTCGGCGTACCTATCTTATCGAACTCCGACTTCAACCGTCCAAGATCAATCTTATCGATTGGCCTTAATAACGCCGTCATCTTTTCTAGCGACATCTTAGGAATCTCCCTTACAATGGGTTCCCACAATCCCACCCATCCACTGGCATTCGTTCCTACCAGCTCTAACAAAGCCTCATTCTCTTCAAACTTCTCTTAATCGTTCTGGAGTTATTATACTCGGAGACAGGTGTCTCAGCGACAGCATGTCTAATTGTGCTCTCACATGCTCTAACCGTTAAAGAGTGACTTGTTTGACGTACCTTTCTGACGTAGAAGCCCTGCCGGCTACAGCTCTGCCCTGTCTCTCCGGTGGTTCTGGCCGAAAAGTAAACCAATGCGGTCCTCCTCCGGTGAACTGAAGGAACCACCACACTATCCGGCACGTTGTGTATTTTTGATCCGAACAGCAGTATTTCGATCCCTCAGGACGATCCGGAGGTAGGACGAATTAAATGGCTGGGCTCCACGCTGAAAGAAATCGCTATTCGTGCAGAAAAGTTCTGTCGTAACCGCAAGGGCACAAAGAAGAAAGAAATAAGCAACACTTTCGGTTCCTGTACAAAGAGCCCTTTAAGGCTACTGTTTTTATGTCACTATCGAAGAAATTGCACGAATACAAACTGTCTTAACGAGGTTCACTCGTTTGGGTCGGAACGTCACAGAGAGAGAAAGACACAATCATGCCGATAGAAAATTCGGCTGATCTAAGGGAGATAATTCGTGGATCTCCGTCTGCACCCTCCGATATCGCAGTCGGCTTTCTCAGCTTTGTTGACGAAGTTATCTGGATTCGCACGGGTTCTATTTCTATCTTTTGGTACTTGACGCATGCAACCAACTGGCCAGACCAGCAAGACTCACTAAGCCGTTTCCGCCGCGTTTTCTTCCGCGTTTTCTTCCGCGTTCTTCCGCGTTTTCTCTCGCGTTTTTCCTCGGTCTCTCTCCGCGGACTGCCTCGTTCTGACGCGCTCTGCATCGTTCTGACGCGCTCTTCTTTGTGGACTACCTCGTTCTCTCTCCGCTTTTTTCCTTGGTCTCTGCCACGCTCTGCCGGCTCTCTGTCGCGTTCTCTCGCGTTCCGACGCGTTCTCCGATACGATCTGATCTGATCTCCGATCTCATCTCCCCAACTCAAGCGTGCAGGCCGTTTATATAGAGAGAGGCGGAGCTAAACAGTTTTTAGGCACCGCCCACAAATTTTAATATGCAAATCACCTTGACCACCATGTGTTTCCGCCTGCTCTCCGAAACTCCGCGGGAACCGAGTTTTCAAGAGGTACTAAAATCGGATTCGGACTCCCTGTTGGGTTTTCCGCAGACAACGTCCACTTAAGCCCGGCGAAAAGCACTTATCTCGTCTAAGGGATCTGGCTGGATTTCGCCCGGCAGACCACCCAAAATACAATTCACCATTTATCACAAGCTTTACTTAACGAACCCGTCCATTAATTACTCTGGAATTAATCCACCTAGTTAATTAATAATTCAATCCCAGAAACAACCAAGGACAAAGAAAAACGTATTTCTGGAATTACTCCGAAATCCCTTCTACCCAACTAATTAGTACCTTCATCCCAATCCTTTAGAACCGTTGATTAATAAACCCACCTGGTGGTGGTGGTGGTGGGGGTATCTCTCTCTGTTACACCTTACTCATTATAGCTAATAATTGAAAATACCTTTGCAAAACCAACTCTAATTTCAGTAATTCGATTGTTACAGACGTGGTTACATTTATCACTTCCTTTAAATCAACCAATTGATACTCACTTTATTCTTAGCCAATTCCAGCCTAGCAACATAGAGTATGGATACGCTCTCTCTAACCGACTGAGCCATTGCTTGTTGTCTCTGTTCTACCGCTTCTAATTTCCTCTTAATTACTCTCACTTCGCCTTCGGAGACTGTACCAAACAACACGCTTAATGCCTTTCCCACTATAGGTAATATTGCCCTATTTTGCCTGGTCCGTAACAACTTTATTCCTTTCAAATAGTAACTCATATCCTTCCATTGTCTCTCAAGTATTGGGGATTCTTGAGCTAAGGGGTATTCCGGATTCCGTCATTAGTCTCCGGCGACTTGGGTCCTGACTGTATCTAGTTTGTCCACTTCAGTCTTCAACTGACCCAGTAACTTCTCATACGGGTTGAGGTCTACCACCAAAGTTATCAACCACTTTGATCTCGTTATAATCACTTCGCTAGTCTTCTTAAATACAGTATTCTCACTGTGTTCCCAGGTATTAGCTACCACAACTAGCATCGTCAGTACCACGAGCCTCCTCTCGTCCATGTCTGCAAGGAGATGGAGAGAATAATTCGTCTTACTCAATCATTCTCTTATTGTTTTTTATCCGGTGGTTACATTTTAGAGCGATACCTCAAGCACCGACCCACACCACCACCAGCGCCGTGCATGCATGGGGCCCATCCACACAGTTCACCAGCACTGATGATAAATGCACAGTTAGTCCCAGACCGTCACTCATTCACCACAGCCAGTGTACTGGTTTCACTTAATCCTTGGGCTCGGGCTGCACCGCTCCCCTCAATCGCCGTTTTAGTGGTAATTCCTCATTAACACTAGGTGCTTTTTCAGCCCGCAATTTACTCTGCGATTGAGCTAACGGAATTTCATCCTCTTCCTCCCATTCACTCAGTTCTTCTTCCCTAAGGTTAGGCTCAATCCCTGCTTCCTCAGAATGTCCCGCTGGGGTCCAACTTACCTCCCTCAGCCTTCGAAGTGTAGTTGGGCTAATTTCAATCTCCTCACTCTCTTCACTTTCACTCTCAGTCTCTAACCCTTCAGGTTCTACCAACGTAGTTTTCCTCAGCCTTTTCTGTTGAGTTTTTGTTTCGGTTCCTTTCCATTCTCCTATTTCAGCTAGCTTTATATCATTCGCATGCACTCTCTTTACCTGTCCGGTCAATTGGTCCCAGATCACAATGGAAACCGGACCCGTCTGCTCCACGATCCTATAGTATGGACTCCATCTCTGGTCCAATTTACCTTCTCTCATGTGTATTTTATAATACACTGGATCACCTATCTGGAAGGAAACCTCTATTTTTATTTACTCTATCGTTTTGCCTCTTCTAGGCTCTTTGAATCCTCCTCGTCACCTGCGTAAAAATTTTATGCTGTTGTTCTAAAACTATTTGGTGATGACCCTCTCCTAAATACTTCCTCCTAGGTCGTAACAGATTGTCTATAGGTAATACTACATCCCTGCCATATATCAAGTAATAAGGGGAAAATTTTGTCGTCTCGTTCATCGAGAATCTCACAACTGGTAACGCTTGGGTTACGAATAAATCCCAATTTTTCCTATTATCCTCTGCTAGTTTAGCCAACACATCAGCGAGGGTCTTATGAAATCTCTTTACCTTAGCGTTACTTGGGGGGGGGGGTGATATGGAGAGGTGGTTATGTGCTGTATGTTTAATTCTCCCAACGTCTCTCTCATAATCTGATTCACATTCTCCGATCCATTATCAGTAACCAACTGTTTGGGGGCCCCATACCTAGGGAATATTTCGTTCAGTATTATATCTGACACCGTTCGTGCCTTCTTATCCGGTATGGCAAATGCCTCAGGCCAATTCGTCAACCAGTCCACAAAACTCAGTATGTAAAGATTACCTCCATGTGTTTCTCCATAGTGCCCGGAAATATCCATGCTTACTTTCTGAAATGGATAATTCGGAACATCCGTTTCTAATACTGGGGCAACACTACTCCGTCGACTCCGTACTTGGCATGTTACACATTTTTTTACATGGTTCACAGCATCCTTAAACAACTTAGGCCAGTAGTAATTTCTCATTATTAATCCATACGTCTTATCAATTCCCAGGTGTCCTAACCTCCTATGGGACTGGTCTAGAATTTCAGTGCTCAACTTCTCAGGTATCACCATTTTTAAACTTACTTTCTCATCTCTTCCTGAAAGGTAATACAACACTCCATCGTTCACCATATATTTGGGGGTACGTCCTGCCTCTACCCTGGACCTGATAGTTGCTATCTCGCTATCCTCTTGGCTTTGCCTAATAATATCTCTCCAGTGGGGGTCGGAAACAATCTCCGTTTCACTCGTTTCCTGATCTTCCCAACCAAGTCTCTCCTTCAACGCCTGTGAATTGATCACATTAATTTGGAATGCTTTATCATCCACACCCGGCTCCAACCTGACAGATTCGGTCTCTAATTGCTTCGGAATCCTCGATAACAGGTCAGCACAGGTATTATCCTTCCCTGCCAAATATTCTATTCTGCAGTTGTATCCACTTAACTTCAATGCCCACTGTTGTATCTTCTTATTCGTCCACTCCGCCTCTAACAAATATTTGAGGGGTTTGTGGTCTGTCCCAGTTCCTTATCAGTAATGGCTATTACCTCCCGATTACCGTTCAGCAACCCCCTCAATTTCCTCCTATAATGCGCTGTTATATCTTCATCCTTTATTTAATCGCTACCTGTCTTATTTCCAGGCCTATCCTCATTCCATATTCTCACCTGTTCGACTTCTCTCACTATGCCAGCTCCTCTCCTTGCTTTATTTTAATAGTTTTATTAGCAGTATTGGTCCCCGACCTCTTCACCAACGAATCAGACAACGAATCATACCTATCAGTAGGGACCACTTGGTACAGGTCACTGTTCAGCACTCCTTCTGTTATAATCTTGCCCTTCCCAGATATAGTAGTCCTAGGGGGAAGCTTTTTGTCTGGGCCACCAATGGCAATTGTTCATAATTATCCTCTCCACACAGTATCCCTATCCCGTCAATGTTAGGGTGGCGGGGTCGAAACGGATCTGTGCCTTATTCTGCCAATCACTTCCCAAAATTAGTTGACCACACAAGTCAGGTGCCACATAAACCTTAAGTTTACCTCTGGTTCTTGCCAACTGGAAAGGTAGCCACGTCATACCATCTATCCTCATCCTGCTACTATCAGCCTGACTTATTAGTAGATCGACGGGACTAAGCTTCGTTTTCAGTCCCAACTGTCTAAAAATCTTGGAGCTAACCAGTGACACTGAAGCTCCAGTATCGACAAGGGCCTTCACCTTCTTGTCTCCCAGCAACGCATTACAGGTGAAGTCTGGCCCTTCCTTCAGCAAACGGTATACCTATGCTTTTCTCCTTCCCGTATGTTCTCTCCCTTCCTCCCGTTTTCTCGACAACCGAGACGTGGGAGTCGGTGACAGGAGTTCACCTTTTTCTAGGGGCTCCAATTTCTGTTTAGGGGCCCTCTTGGGTGGGTTAGAGCTCGGATGACTCACTTTTCTCGGCCTAGCAACCCATTTCTCCCCTCTATTCGAGTTAGAGTTGTTCCGTTCGGTGTGGTCCATCTTTCTCCTGCGAGGACAGGTTCGTCTCAGGTGCCCCGCTCCCCCACAGCGCCAACACCTTCGCTCCTTACAACTTGCCAAAATGTGGCCGACACACATGTCCAGTATCTCAGAGGTCTTACTCGCACTGGGGCCACCCTGCCTCTTACTTTTTCGCGGTTGACCCATCGGCGTTTCCCGGACCCTTGTCCTCCTCGGTAGGGGGAACCAGCGTATTAACTCGCTTTATCCCCAGTTTACGGTCTCCCTCTGCCGTACACCATTGAGCCTTGTGCCCGAATTCGCCATGCAGTTCGGTCCAAAAGTCCTTGGGTCGCCACCATAGTTTGTTGGACAGTCGCGGGCCCCATGCCCACCATACTTGCAAGTCCAGCACACCAGCCCATATCGGTCCGGTGTGGGCTTGTGAAACCCATAACGCAGGTCCCAGGCTCACCTATTAGGAACTGCTTCAGCCTCCCAGTCCTCTTTCACCTCTTCTTTCGGTTCCCGTATCTGGATCTGCTTCCAGTCCATTATTTTCATCACTACTTTGCCCCCCCCCCAGTTCCTACCTACACCCCTCTTATTCTATCCCAGAGTCGTTCGCTGGTCCGAGCCACCACTATGGCTGCGGCCAGGCTGACCGGTTCCCCTTCAGAACATCGCCCCTCAGGTCCCTGTCACTCAGCGCATCCACATACACATCGCCCAACAAGGCCTGAATAGGACCACTGTCCCGAGTCGCCAACTCCGGAAAATCTAACGCCGCTAGCCCCGCGATTGTTTCCCCCAATTCCTCATTAGTCTCTCCTTCTTGTTGCTGCAGCCGGAATAATTTTCTGACTGCCTCAATGGCCGTACGCTCACTTGCGTATTGCCGCACCAGAGCGGATTTAAGCTCGGTCCACGTCAGGGCAGAGTTTTCTCTGTACGACCCCCCTATGAATTTGGACACCTGCCCCGCTGCAGCATCGTAAGCTAGGAGCACCATTTCTTGGTCCGAGAGGCCATAGATCACCTGCTTCTTCTGAATGGACAGAATCTATTTGTATAGGTCCACAGGGTTTCCTTTATAAGTAGGTAGCTTCATGCTTCCTATCAGCCTCCGGAAACCCATCGATATTTCGGGGACTCACACGTCCCCAAGGTCATCTGTGGCGTTTGATCCTGCTACGCTCATCCTAGCGTCTTGTCAACTATCACTTTCAACGACAGAACGAAAGGAAAAATACTTAACACGGTGGTGGCGCTTCAACTGCGTACAACGTCGACAAAGTCAAAACAAGATCAACAATATTACTGGCAGATCTAAGTGCAATGGGCGAACAAAGGAAACCAAAATGTGACTTACCTGAAGTCCGCTGCTCCGTGTTTTGTTTCTTTTTCCTCCTTTTTTTGCTTCCTTCTCTTATCCTCCTTATGCCCCTTTTAGACCAATATACTCCGAAGACTAGAGTCTTTTCTGATCTTACTTGGTCTCGACTGGACAACACAAATGCAACCTTCTCTCCTCTTTCAGACGGCCGTGGTAATTCCCACGGGTCTATTCTGGTCACGGCACCAGTCTAACACTTTCGTCCCAGCCCCTCAACCTCCGACGTCTTACTCTCTGGGTTGAGGTGTCTACTCGGTCTTAACCGAATTTAAAGGAGTGTCTGTAGGTCCCCTGAGCATCCATCGATCATTCGACCGGTCCACTGGTTTAATCCTGCTTCCTGCCCACGTTGTGTTTGGTTTGATCCAGAAAGCAGAAGTGATGTTCATCCATTCACGGTCGACAGAAGATGTAGACATGACTGGAGAGTGTGCTAAGAAATTTAGAATGCACCAAAAAACATATATATTCACAGAAAGCCAGACAAACAACTATACAATTGTTGAATTGTTAATGTCTTTTATATAGCAGAAAAGAATAGTATAGAAAAGAAACGGGTTACAGAAAAGAAAATAATTGACGTAAAAACTCATACACTGGATTCTAGACAGAGAGAGAGAGTAGGTTGTGATTAGCTTGTTGTGAAATCGTCTCAGAACGATATACGACTCTTGCGATGAAGAGATAAAGATTTCTGTGCGCGGCTTAAAGTTTATAGTTGCGTTCCTCCTCGGCGGTAGTAACATTAGTAGTAATCTTCGTGGTAGCAGAAGCATCGGTACTTATTTTAACAGTACATGTTAGCGGGGGTTTTGTTCCAAATCCCTGACGTCACTTTCAGTCTCCGATATCTCTCCACCTAGCTCGACTGCACTCGACGACAGACGAGCCCAAAAACAATCTTTTGATTATTGTAGCTTGTTTGACGATTCCGTTTCCATTGGTAGTAATAATAGTAGCAGTAGCAGTCTTAGATTGTTGGAGGAGTAATCCGCTTCTTAGTACTTATATCAACAAAATATGTTAGCGAGCGTTTGGTTCCAATCTCTGACGTCACTTCCAGTCTCCGACCTCTCTCTACCCAGCTCGACTGCACTCGACGGCAGACGAGCCAACCACTCTGTCAACAGATTTCTGTGCGCGTTTATATAGATAAACCTGGCTGTTCATAAATCGATCCTTGGTCTGCACGCGATTATCACGAGTGCTGCCTTCAACCCAAAACCATGTGAATTTCAAAGTTCCTCATAGCCTTAGTAAGCTCTATTTCAAATTTTAACCGATAAAAATTATCTCAATCATCTTCCATTGTCTTCCTAATGACCCAATTCCAAATGGGCTAGATCAGATTCCCATCAGGAAACAAAATTGTTCTGATCTAATTTCGCTGTTCCAATCTACTCCAATTTCAATAAAAAAAATATGTGTGTGTATGTTTCCCAAACTGTCTCTGATACAATAGCAACCCATCAGCGAGGCTTTGACAGACCCAAAATTCTATTACGCGAAGAAACAGAGCTCTACTACTATGGGAAAAGCCAGAAATACTACAGGTAGATGCATCTAGCATGGGCCTAGGAGCAACATTAGTGCATGAGTGGAGACCAATAGTATTTGCGTCAAAAGCACTAACATTAGCAGAAGCCAGATATGCAAACATAGAAAGAAAATTACTGGCAGTCGTACAGAAATGCAAGAAATTTCATAACTACCTTTATTGTGGAAAAGTTATAGTAAAAAGCGACCACTGCCAATTAGAGCAAATTCATAAAAAAATCTTTTACAAGGCTCCAGCCAGAGTACAGTGACTATTCTTCTGTCTACAAGCATACGACGACTTTACTCTGACCTATAGACCAGGGAAAGAAATGGTGACAGCTGATACCCTATCACACCTGTCTGGAAATGATAAATATAAAATAAAAGATATGGGCATTAAAATACACCAGATTGTTAGCATTATCAAAAACAAATTAGAACAGATCAGAGAAGAGACCAGCAAAGAACAAAAATTACAAATTCTCTCACAATTTGCAAAAGGGTGACCAGAAAAAGAACACCAGATACATACAGCAATGTATGCTAATACTTGGTCTATTAGAGATGACATATCATTAGAGAATGGTGTCCTGTTGGCTGGATCAAGAATAATAATACCCAATACACTACAACCAGGAATCCTCCAGAAAATACACCAAGGCCACATTGATACGGAAGAATGCAAACTGAAGGCAAAATCTATAGTTTACTGGATCGGTATATACGAAGGTATAGAAAACAGAGTCTCAAAATGTCACACATGTCAAATATCAGAATACACAAAAGAAGAAATTATATCTCCTGATATACCAAGTAGACTTTGGCACACAGTAGGCGCAGACCTGTCTAAAATAGACCAAGAATGGTATCTAATCATGGTCTTCTACTATTCTAAATTCCCAATAGTCCTAAAATTAAAAAAAACTTAAGATCTGATACATTCAGCTCAACAATACAGGAAAGTATGTTCGAACAAGGAATACTCAAGAAACTTATATGTGGCAATGGCACCGAATTCATATAAAAGGAATTCGGGGGAATAGCCGGGGAATACGGATTCCAAATAAAAACATCATCCCCATATTATCCCAGAGGACACGGATTCAAAGGACAACATATTCACACATGAAAAGAGTAAGACGAAATAAGGAAAACCCAGAGCGCAGCACAAATAAATCATTACCACTGCCAATACTCCGAGATTCTACATCATTAGAACTGAATCCGGAAAATATCTCAGAACACATATTCGACAAACACCAGAACAAACAAGATACAAAAGCAAAACAAACATTCAGAAGATCACTATCACAATGAGGAAAGACAACCCTATTTAACAAACAAACAACTACGATTCCCAATTACTGACAGATATACAAGAGCAACTACCACAGGATGCTTGACAAGATCAACAAGATGGGGAAAAACATCCTACTCCCACGAAGTTTAGATAAAAAAAAGAAAATAGAAGAAAGCAGAACTTCCCGAGAATCTTTCCGGGAAGTTCTGTTTTCTTCTCTTCTTTTTGTTACATAGACCAAGAAAAAAGGGAAGTAAGCGAGGGTCCCAACACGCATGCGCTGAAAACGGTGTAAAAGAAAACAAAGCCAGGACTTTTCCATGACGTGGTAGAAAAATGTGCAACCCGTATATAAGAAATAGAATTTTGTTAAATATCAAATATCAACCTTAATAATGTTCAGTAACTACAGTGCATAACAGTTTACTTTTATTAACATTTTATATGATAATGGGAATCTTTTCATGTACGTTATTAGTTATCACACCAAGCGAGGTTAGTCTCCGACAAACATCATTATTATTACTTAGAATTTAAGATTTTTTTTAAATTGTAGTATAAGAAAAACCCCAGTTTTTAAGAGTGATTATTGTTATTTGAAGGTCGTCTTATACGTTGAAATATACGGTAATTTTTTCCATATTATATAATTATTATATATATGCATAGCTGGTCACTCGTATTCGAGCCAATCCCTATTGCAGACGCTGGCTCAGGCGCATTCGACCTTAATTACAAGAAAGAGCGTGTTATTGTAGCGGAATCACCAATCAGATGTTACGGACTCCACCACAATTATTTAATTTTCGCTAGGAAAGACATGGAAAAGAACATGCAAAGACGCTGGAGGTCGCTATCCAATGTGGCGGTCACAATGAAATTTATATTTTGACGTAGCACATGGTATAAAATACAAGACTGAACGTAATGGTTCAAAACATAACAATTGAATTTATTTGTTTTGATGTACATGCAAATAAGCTAAATTGGTTGATAGAGTTATGTCTATTAGATTTGGAAATATTTGTACCTGAGCTCATAAAGGTTGGAGTAATTATTAAACTGAATTCCTGTTGCATGTTAGGAATTGTGTATTGTAAAATTTGATAAGTGTTCAGAAGAGTTAAGAGTTGTACTTGCGTGAATGTTGTAATGTTCTTTAACGTCTGACTGTATGGTCAAGACGGGAGTTCTTGAAGGTTACATTTTGGCAGCAAGGAATGAGACGGAAAAAGAGAAAAGAGACAGAGAACCATTCGTGTTTTGTTTATATAAGATGGTATATCACGTGACTGGTTCAACCTTAGTTAGCGGGAAATTTAATTCCTCGCGTGCAGGCGATTTGATTGGTCGGAATTGACTAACCAGCAAGCTAGTTTTGAGGAGATTAACCAATGAATGCTTGTCGCATAATTTGTATGTACGATGGTTATGATGATTATCACATTATCTAGTGTGATCAACAATCTGAACAAGGTCAGCACGCGCAAATCCTCGGCCATGATGACGTGTGACTTCGTACTAGCACAGCCAAGGGTTTCCTCTACCAAATTTCACTCACAAGGCTTGGGTCAACCCGTGGTATGGTTTTCAAGCACTTTCCAAAGGTGCCGCAGGCTAAGATGGTGAGATTCGTACCCGGGTCTCATGGTCAGAATGCGAACGTTCTAACCACTCGGCCACGTGCTATATATATATATATATATATATATATATATATATATATATATATATATATATATATATATATATATATATATATATATATATATATATATATATATATATATATATATATTGTTTTTACAAATGTAAACAAATGCCAAAATATATGTATTTGGCATTTGTTTACATTTGTAAAAACAATACGCTAGATTTAGTTGTGTAACTCTACCGAGTGAAGATAGCTCTGGCTGACACCAAATTAGTTGTGTTTCAATCCTGGCTTGAGGCATTCGGAAGTCTAGTCACACTGAGGAGCTGTGATACAGCGAAACAGTACTGTCTGTGAATGATATATATATATATATATATATATATATATATACATATATATATATTATAAATTTATTGATTTAAAATATGGTTTTTTCGCTACACAGTGATACCATGTTTCAGAAATGGAAGCTAAAGCCCCTGAATTTAATTTTGTTATTAAACCAAAGACATTAGTTCCATTTCCTCGTCAAGCGAATATATATATATATATATATATATATATATATATATATATATATATAGTTTACGAAAAACTAGTAATATTTCCAAATGTTAAAAGGAAAAGAAATTTACACATTTATGGCAGCAATAAGTGAACTAACGAAGTAAGGGAGTTAGGAGGGTGAGGAGGGGCAGAGAGACATGATTGAGTTAGATGTAACACTTCTACTCTTTCAACTTTAAATTTTTTGAGGAAAACCAGACATTGACACATTAAATCTGTTAACGGAAGTCATATATTGATATGGGAGGGGGGTGGGTCAAAAAGGCATAAAGAGAAAGAGAGAGAAAGAAGTTGTGATAAAGTGTCATTAGTTTTCTTTGTAATGGGCGCTGTTTTTTGCTTTATTTTGAGAGTTTATAAATATATATGTGTGTGTGTGTGTGTGTGTGTGGAGATTGGACATGCATTTTTTCAAGTCTTGAATGAAGTATGTAGATGATCATGTCGACACATCTTTTTCCATCAACTGACCGGGGAGTGTAAGTGGGCTCCCAAAAACAAGCTCAGCTGGGGTGCATTTTAAATCTTCCTTGACAACACTACGCAGTGCCAGCATTACTAATGGTAATCTCTCAATCCATGACCGTGTGTCTTCGTAAGTGATGCCTTCAATTGCCTGTGAAACCTTTCTACAAAACCGTTCGCGCACGGATGGTAGGCCGTGGTTTTTATATGTTTGGCACCCACCAGGTTAGTAAATTCAGTGAAGAGGGTAGGCTGGAATTGGGATCCTCGGTCCCTGGTGTTGACAGACGGGCATCCAAATGTGGATATCCACTCACGTTTGTGCGATGACATCTGCGGTGGTTGATCGCAGCGGTACCACCACTGGCCAACGTGTGAAACGGTTCACTATTGTCAATAAAATATAAGCATCCGTCTGCCTCTGCTAAAGGACTGACGAGGTCAACGTGGATGTGTTTAGTTTACATCGACCATTCGATGTAGAAAAATGACCAGGAGGAGATCTGGTGTGTAGCTGAACTTTCGACTTCTGGTATTTGATACATGTCTGCGTCCAGCGTTTTATGTCTGTAGACATGTTTGGCTAGACAAATCGCTCAGAAATAATTTGACGCTTTACGACCTGGATGAGACGTCACAAGGGTTATACTTATCAGTTTTAGAGTGCAAGGCATACACTAAAGGTTTGTTGTCGGTGAAAATTACAAAATTCCTGCCCTCCAACAGATGTCGGAAATGACGAACAGATAGATATATCGCAATAAGTTCATGTGAGAAAGTATTATATTTACGTTGTGCTGAATTAAAGTGGTTTCTTCATATTATCACTCTACTGGTGTAGTACGGCTCCCACAGTATCATTAGATGCGTCTGTAGTAAGAGTAAATGTCGCTTCTCCACTATCCGAAACTTAAGATAGTTTGGTATTATTAGCAAGAGCTTCCTTGGCATTATTAAATGCGGACAGTACATCATCAGTTAGAACAATCTTTTGGAAATTTTTGTTGACAGAAATTTAACATATGTGTGAGAAGAGATCTTTCAACGACTTCGGTGTTAGATATGATATGTTCTTTTGATGTCTTGTGTCGGTGGCGCCTGTGGACGGGGCGGTCGGTAAATTAGTTGCCGCGCTTTGTCATGGAATTTGGAAGCTGAAAGCGAGTCCTTTGTATCAGAAGATTTTGTCTTCAGTCAGAATTTTATCCTCGGACGATAAAGACGTGTTTATTCTGGCTCCGTGGTGAACTACTCTAGTTTGCCACGTATATTAATATTACCTTGGGCACCTAGGGGTGGTGTAATGGTTAGCAAGCTTGTCTCGCTAGAACAGTTACGACCAAATAGTGAGTTCGATCCTCGCTGGGTGCCCACTAATTTCGGCCTTGTGCCACATCTAAGCTACGCTTGGAACATCACTATATTAATATTACCTTAAATAATTCGAATTACAGTATCGAATTATTTTCCTTTAAAGATTATAGAATTAATATTTATTTAACTTTTAATAGCTATATTACTGATTTTATTTATGGATGGGAACAGGGGAGTGTGAGTTTTCGCATCGAAGGGCTTTGTTGGAAGATTTAATTGGCTTCGGTAGAAATCAGTAGCTAAGATTTGTTTATATTTGAAAAGCTTTGAAGAGAAGATTTGTTCAGCTTCGGTAGAATTCCGTAGCTAAGTTTTAGTTTGAATATGTGGAATTTCAGAAGAGAAGAATTTAACTGGCTTCAGTAGAAATCCGTAGCTAAGATTTGTTTATATTTGAGAATCTTTGAAGAAAAGATTTCGTGAGCTTCGGTAGAATTCCGTAGCTAAGATTTGTGAAATTTGGAAGAAAAGATTTGGTTAGCTTCGGTAGAATTCCGAAGCTAAAAGAAGTAATTTTATTCCCTAGAAGGGGAATTGTTTCATTTGATTTATTTGTTTGTTGATTCGGAGAATCAACGTTTCTATTTGTTTGACAGAGTCAATCGATGCGGGGAATTCTGCACCTATTCACGTTCTTTATTAAAATAAGATTTAAAAGAATTCCAAAGCTAAAGTTTTAAAATAGTTTGAAAGATATTCTTCATGGAATAAGATTTTAAGATCCTAGACTAGGTTAGGATTGTGTTTTTCAATTTACCCTTTCAGCTCCAGAGGGAGTGAAAAAGAGTTTCAAAGAAAGAAAAGAAAATATTTGAAGAAAGAAGAAACACAAAAGAAATTGAATTGATTGTAAAAAAAAGAAAATGCTTTAACAATATTGTTTGTTGTAAAGAAAAAGTTGAAAGATGTTTGCGTTGTCTGCTTGATGACAACATTGTTTTGTAAGTAAAAATCCTTTTGTTCATTTTTGTTTGTTACCCACTTAGCAATTTGGACCAATATGCATGTAATTATGATTTGTTGAAATAAATATTTAGTTTGTGAACACTAATGGTATAGTTGTTTATAATATCGTCTGCTTCATTGAGTGAGTTTGTTGTTGATTTCCTTTGAAGAAGCCGAGAAAGAAGTCGGGATTTTAGTCCTGTGTGTTATTAGTGTATTAAATTGTAATTTAAATATATTACTTTAAGATCGTATACGGGTAAAATTTAAATTTGATTGAGAATTTAATTTTTCATTTAAATTTTGGTCTTTGACATCACCCTTCACACTAACGCACAGGAGACACTATATCTCTCTCTAGAAAAAGTTTTATATTTTCTCCACTTTATTTCTTCTTCAATTTTTATTTTTTCTACAATCTTGCTGTTTTTCTTTTGTCAACGGAATTAGTATTTGCGAACAATGAGGAACGAATTGCCTGTAGTTAACTAAACCAAGAAATCTACGTAGCTGTCAAAGTGTAGTTGGTTATGGGAAGTTCTGAATTGTTTCGACCTTATGGGAGACGGGTGTAATCCCCTTTCCATCTATCTCATGACCAAGAAAGATCAGCTTCGGTACAGCAAATTCACACTTAGCAGGATTAATTTTAAGTCCGAAGTGCTTCAATCGCAGAAAAACTTGTTCCACATGATTAGTGTGTTCTTCCATATTCCTACTTGCAATCAGAACATCGTCAATATAGGCGAATGTGAAATACAAGTTACGCAGTACTCCGTCTATAAGTAGCTGGAAGGACTGCACCGCATTCCTTAGACCGAAAGGCATTCTAGCGAACTCAAACAGACCAAACGGTGTAGTTACAGCTGTCTTGCGGATGTCGTCTTTTGCTACAGGAATTTGGTGGAAAGCCTTTTTCAAGTCCAACTTTGTAAAAAGTGACGCTCCTTGTAAGGTTATTGCAAAATCTTGTCTCGATGCGGGATCGGATATTTGTCCAGGACTCTCTGATCGTTAAGTCGCCGAAGCATATGTTCTCCAAGCGTTAGCTTCCGATTATGCAAAGGAGAAGCGTATGGGTTGGATGATGAACGGATTATCCCTAAGTCCAACGTATGTTGAAACTCAATCTTAGCAATTTTATATTTATCCGGATGTAAACGCAGCGGGGGTGAATGCACGGGAGGACCAGACATCTGTATCCTGTGCTCCGCATTGTGTAATATTGGTTCCATATAATTGAACGATGAACGGATATTTCCGTAACAAGTGTTGAAGACCGCTGGCAGAGTAGGTAGGACTGTACCCACTGTTACCAGTTTCGATGTAATTCCCTTGATTGCAATATCAGTATTTTTATCTTCCAACAATCGGGAAGACGTATCCAAAATGAGCCAAGAAATCAGCTCCTAGAATTGGTGATTTCACTTGCACAATTGTGAATAACGATGGGCAGGGGCGTACCGGGGCAAAGTGCCTCCAGGGGCTCGTATTGGTAATGGCATCTCCTTTTTTTTTAGGAAAAATATAAATGAAATACTCCTAATGTCGTTGATTAGTACTTGAAAAACAACCAATTTAAAAATTAGCAGAACAAACGTTATCATATTTTAACCTTTCAAGCTTTTGCAGAAGCAAATTTACTAATAATTTGGTCAAAGTCTATCTTTCTCACAGTTTCATGTTCAATTGAAATGAGACAAATTGGATAAGCGATCTTACGACATATTCGATCTCCAGTGACTTTTAAATGAGCTTCAGTTTTGAGAAGTTTCTCTCTGCAGTAGCAACAGAAATTGTGAGCGTCAAAAACAGCCGTAGAGCAATCACACTATTTGGCAATGTTTCTTGAACTTGCCATCGATAAATCCATCTCAGCTATTCGAGAGCCGATGATTTGGTCATCATGGTCATGTCACGTTTCATTTTGGAAGCTGGCGATAAAAAGTCCCGAAGTCGGAGAACTCTCAAATGCAGTCTAGATGCGTCAGCACCATATTCGCTACCGAGAATTTAAAAGTCTAGATGAGTCAGCACCATATTCGCTACCGAGAATTTAAAATTTTCGCTCCAACTCGCCTTTAGTATCTTCCAGGATTGCTTGCGATGATAATCCAACGATGACGAAGTTTGCAGATGGGATATGGAGTCGAATCGTGCTTCCAGTTCATTTACAAGTCGATCATGACATTCGTAAAGATTTCTCTTTACTTCCTGCACAACTGTTTGACATACATCATCTTCCTTTTCCCAGGTAACTTTCTCTTTCTTCTAATCTGCTTTTCGAGTTCCTCGCACTTTGTTTTACTTTGATTAAACGATTCAGACACCAGCCTGTCCCTGTTTCGGTTAAATTTTGGGCGCATCCATGTGGTTTACACACACATCCAAACCAATACCAGGTACTTGAAGTTTCTTTTGGATGAGATTTATTTGTCCCAGAATTTCTTCCCAGTAAAACAAATGTGACATAAAGAAGTTTTCAATTGAAAGTAAAATAATTTGTGCATCCCTTCTCGTATGAAGATTTTCTGAATCGAGTGCCTGAATCACTCCTTGAAATCTGGTTTTCACTGCACGAATAGCTTCGTAATGTACACCAAACGCTTCATCATGATCTTCACATGCGAAGATAAAACTTCCCACCGGTTATTGGAAGAGGAGAAAAATGTATAGTCTCTCTCAATCACTCTGAAAAATTTAATAGTACATGCATTCACAGCAGAGACACGAACACCACATCACACTATGATTAGAATATAGCACAAATTTAGCTTTCCCATTTATGATTCGTAGAAGATATTGAACACCACCATGAACTCCAGGCATACTAGTTGCATTGCCAAATCCTATCCCTTTACATTTTTGAAATCATTTTCTCTTTTTCCGGTCGATCCAAAACCATACTCTTGATATCACAAGCTGTTTTCCCATGCTCAGTGATAAAACCAAGAAATTATTCTCGCACCTTCAATTCTTTGTCTTCAACGACATATCAACAAAATGAAACTCATCTGATCAGTATAATGTCCGGCGTGCTGTTTAGTATGATCGCAAAATGACTGGCTTTTCGAATTCGATCAAATATATTTTTCTTTACGTGTTTTCCTTAGAATGAATTCATTTTGGATTTTTGATGACAAGTACCACCAGTTATCATTTACTTCTTTCAAGTAATACTTTCCAAGAAAAGGATCATACTTGCTCATAAATTCAACAAGTTCTATAACGTTACCTTTATTAGAACTATATTAATCTTCTCGATGAGCTTTTAAAGGCAGGTTGTTTCGTCAGGAACTTCACGACATCAAGTAACCGTGTTAAAACCTGTCTCCAAATCTCAATATATCTTAATTTATTGTCAAGGGTTTTACCTTTATTAAGGGTGATTTCCAACATCTTCCATTCCTTGAAAGCTCTTTGGTGGCCAGAGGAATTTTCATGTTTAGGCATTTTTTATTTAAGCTTCCAGAACTTTAAAAATCTTGGATTTCTTGCTAGACTTGATTTGCGTTGCTCTGTCTTCAGAAAAAGGCGACAGCAGAAACAAAGAGATTTGTTCGTACAACAACCATGATCTCAAGAGTATCTCTATTCTCTATAGCTTTGTAAAACCAATGTGGTAGAATTACCCTCGGACTATTTTCCCCGGTCTTACTGTCGGAGCAAACGGTTCATCTTTGTTTTGTAACTTTTTAGGTCCCAATGTTACAAGATCAACAAGTAACAGTTCTGAGCAAGTCTGTGGCCAAAATGCAATGTCTTCGTACACAGCAATCTCTGTATTTACCTGTTCTATTTCTTTATTTCCAGTAACTTCACCAGCTCCTTCTTCATATTCATACCTGTCCTTACCGCATGCACTGGGGCTCTCTTCCTTTGGCACATCATCATTGTCACCTTCAATTTCTTTAACAACGTTAATTCCTGCAGGAAATTTCTCTTCAATTTTTATTTCTATATTTGTCTCCACCATATTCGCATTTTCTCCATGTTCCTCCCCCTCCTAGTTTTGATGTACAATCAGCCTCCCCGCCTTTGCATTTTGCTTTAGCTACATGTTTCTTCTGCAGGAAAACATGTAAAGATGCAGCACATTTTCTTTCCTCGTGTTCTCTGGCAGCTTTCGACTTGCGGTAATCCGAACCACTCGCCTTTTGCCGTTTACTCATTCTAATCGCTGAAAAAATAGAAACAGAAACAAATAGGAAAACATCATACTCAACGGCATAGGGAAGTTTTATTTATTGTACAATACAATCTGGCACAAAGCTGAAAGTGGGGTTATAAAAAATGGTTGATAATTTTTAACTATCACAAACTTAGCTAGACACATTCGTGACCCATTCGCATCTTATAATGTTATAGGGTTGCTTTTAAATAGAAGTAAATAATTACAGGACTGTATCCTATACAGCCAATGATTTTTAAATCTTTTCTTAAATTCGATTTTAAAAATTTACTATCTTTTTTGTTCTTATGCATTTTCCTTATCCGTTTTTATTTAATTCTTATATTCAATATAATAATTTAAAATTTAATCTATAGTAATGGTCGCAATAAAAATAGCTGGACATTGAACATTTCTATTAAAAAATCATTAAAATTTTATAAGAAATGTTCACTTCTGATACTTGCATTAAACATTAACTTATTCTCCGGAGACAATTTTTTAGGCAAAGTAACTACTACTCATTATTTTGCCGGCGTATACTTTTTTTTAACCTTAGGGTGTTATGAAATATGTTAATGAAACTAAACTAATAAGGGCAGAAATATTTAATAACAATTTATCTATTTCCATCAGTTCAGCCGGTTATTTAAAAATTTTCGTGTTTTAAAATGAAGTTTTTTTAAACAATAAACATTAAAAGTCAGTGTTAAATAATTACACTTCTGACTTAACTTTGTTTTTGTTCTTTTAGCGAAACAAATCTTTAATCTTTTTTGTGTATCTACTAGTCGGTGTAAAAAATAATTTGGATCAATTGAAGAATCTCTTTCCTCCAGATGTGCTTGGGGGGATTCTGCATTTGAGTTGGAATGGAGATTCTACAGTTGATATTTTAAAAATCTTTCAGAAGACTTTAAAGCATAATATTTTCAAATATTACATCTAAATAATCTTAACTTTTTTTATATTACAAACTTAAGATTCTTAGTTTGTAATACTAATATAAAAAGTCACTCTTGTAATATGCACTAGATTTGTTTTTTCTGAAAATGTTTAGTTTAAAAATCTCTAAAAAATTAAAAATTTAATGTAGAATGTTATTTTCACATAATAATTCTAAAATAGGGATTTTATGGAATATCTATTGGAATCTCTGAAGAGCATGATATTTATACAGACTTTGAGCTTTAAAAATTGCAAGTTTAGTAAAAACTTTCGAAATGTAAACAAACTTTAAATCGCGTATATTACTTTACTACGAATGTTTTTCTTTGTTTAAAAAAAACTCCAATCTTTTTCTACGAAAATAACCAATTGAAAAGAAAAAATAACATCCATTTTTAGCAAGTTTCAAAGATCTACAGTTGATCAGTCTTGGAGGAGATTCTACAGCTGAGTTAAGTTGGGGTGGAGATTTTACAGTTGATCAGTATGGGGGGATTTTTCATTCTGATCCAATGTTTTATATTGATGTTTTCCAATAAAAAAGTAAATAAGTGGTTATCTTCAAGATACGCACTCTGGATTTTTCAGCTTTTTTAAGGAATGCTGTCTTCAAATTAGCAGCAAGTATCAGCCTCGTATGCTCTTTTGATCTGCTTTTTTCAGGAAAATAAATTTGTTTTTCATCTGAATTCTTAAATAATTTTCTTTTACAATAAATTAATTTGGTCATTTTTCAATAAATATATATCAATGAATTATTTTAATAATAAAATTTGATAACTTTTTTAACAATTAATTTAAAACTTTTTAACGATGAATTGAAAATAAATCAAACATTATTTCAGAATTTCTTGAAAAAGAAGCAGATCAAAATATCGTACAAGGCTGGCTCCTGCTGCTATTATGAAGAGAGTATTCCTTAAAAAATAAGCTGAACATTTTGGGATTGCGTATCTTGAAGATAACCAAATAAGTAAATTGCTGTTTTTTTTTAATGAATAAATAGTTTAGACTTCTTTCATAACGTCATAGCAGTTATGTTGAAAAAAGTGACCAACAAAATAGCCTCTTCCTAATTTTAAAATTTAAATGCAGGTTTTTTTCTAGAATATTTCAATTATGAAAATAAAAAGAAGAATTAAACTTACGTTTTGAAGGTAGAAGGTTTTTACCAAGGTTAACTGGTCAGTCCAATGGTGTATGTAGATGCTCTGAGTGCATATGGTGTCTGTTCCAGGAATTACACCACAGACTCATAAAATATATCATGGGTAAACATCATTGGGACAATAAAACAAACCCAAATATTTCTTAAAACCAATGTCCGTTATCATTTACTATCAAAATCAACTATAACCTTTATTTTGATTCAATGATTTCATTCCTAAATCTAATCAGTATCCCGTGATATGTAAAAAAAATATCAGAAATGTCAATTAATCAAATTATTAATGGAACATATTAATAATAATGCAAATATTTTCAAATTTCATGGAGAATAAGAGAAAAATATAAATTATAATCTAACAAAAACATTTGAAAACATGCGATATTTATTTATTTTCATTTTTCATTTTCCGCCCAAAATACCTCTGGTTTGGGGAGGAGCACAACTTAAACTATCCTACATTGGGAAGTTTTACATTTTTAGATATAGATTAAATAAATCTGTATTTAATTACAAATATTTCATCTTTAGAAGAAAGGTTCGAAGGCTTTCAAAATTCAATTCAAAAATGATCTACGTAATCCCAGGCTTAACGTTAGTGATATTTCACCATAGGTTTCTATTCGAGAATCGTTGGCTGCTTGGAGGTTGTATGATGTAGCTTTGTTTGCCATGATTGTTTTAGGTGGGATCACATTAATTTGTGCGCTAGTGTCAACTAAGAATAGGTAACCAGAACTGGAGTCTTTAATATAAAAAATAGTTTTCCCCCGCGGCGAACGCCGTCTTCACGTGCTGCCGGGAAGGTCATTTCTCGCTTCCTGTCGGTTTATTGCCAAAGAAATTCGCGCTAAACTTCTCGCTTCCTGTGTCTGTCTATTGCCAAAGAAAATCGCGCTAAATTTGCAAAGTTCACGGCATTTATGTGTCTGGTGGCCAAACTTAGCACGATACCAACATACGTTGTCCTGATATTTTTCCCTATGTTTTGACAACGATCTGTGTCTACGTCGTCGTGATTCAGGAGGAGTTCGATCAGTGAGGTTACATTTCTGTTGTCGCATAGACCTCTGAATAAGTTGCATCTGAATGGTAAGTTGTGCTAATTTGTCACTAAGTTTACGCATGTCGTCTGCGTCAACCACCGATGCTACTGTCTATGGGTCGAAGCATACACAGAACTAGCTGGCTGGTTATCAGCTATTTTATCAGCTAGTTTTTGTAATTCAATTTCGTTGGGAGTGAAGCTAAAATTTGGATGGTGTTCACGAGAAGCTTGTCCAACCAAAGCTGTCTTAACATTGTGTCAGACATTGTGTTGCTTCCAAATAATGCTTGCATTTTATGCACAGCAGTTGTGGCAGCTTACTGCGTCCCGGGCTTAAGTTAAAGAGATCACGTAACTTTTCTTCCTCAGATTGACCAGTCCTATGAAGAATGGCTTTCTTAAGGGCGTCATAAGTCTTATCGGATGGCATCTCGTACAGGAGATCTGAAACTTCAATCTCTACCTCCGCCGGTATCTTCTCTACGACGTAGGCATATCAGGAAGTTTGTGAAATTATCCTCTTGGCGTTGAACGTAGCACTTAACTGTGCGAAACAAACTTGTACATTGACACTGTTGTAAGCTGGCAAATTCACAGTTATTGAAACTTCTGTGTGTGCATCAGTCTGCTCAGCCATAATGTTAATATCTCCTTGACGTGGAGTTAGGATACCAGTTAAGTTGGGTATAACAATATGTAGTGACCCAAATTTGAGTAATTCTCAAAATATCGTTGTCATTTTATGTTGTGTGGCGTGGTGATCTATCTTTAATGATTTTCACACGTTGGTTGGTAATTCCAAACAAAAAGGCTTCGAACGTTGGGATTATCAATTTGTAACGGTCGCAGTTATCAATTTTTTTAAACGTCGTGGTAACCAATTTCGAACATCGGGCTCATTAATTTGTGAACGTTGGATAATGACCAAAAAGTGTCGTGGTTATCAATTATGTGGCAGAAGAAAATTTTTGAACGTTGGCATTAAACTTTGGTGTGACCAAATTTCAAACATCGTGGTGATTAATCTTAAAACATCGTGTGGTTGCTAATTTTTAAATGTTGAGGTGATCAATTTTAAAACGTCGTGTTTACCAACTTTCAAATGTCGGGTGGTATAATTGCCGAACATCGGGTTGCCAATTTTCAAGCGTTGGGGGTCATCAATTTGTGGTGGAGCCATGCTACTTAACTATTTTGTCGGGGAATAAATGTTAGAAAAATGAAGGTGACGGTTGCGTAGGTGAATTAGTTATTTTCACACACATATTAAACTTCTTTGTTCCACAACATTGATAAAACATAAATAGGACACAAAACAACAAATCTCAGATAACAACAACAATAAGAATATTTTATATAACCTAAAATACGCAATAAATATGTGTTTGTTGCGGACCCGATAGCGATGCAGAGCTGGCCTACGAAAAGGTGGCCTTGTGCCAGACACTACACACGACTACCGAATCCGCTAACAAAGTAAAAATAAGTAGACAGGAGGAACGACGAAGGTAAAAGAACAAATATAAAATTTTATTTTTTTTTAACAAGTAATTTGTCTCGACAGTGGAGACATTCAGTAAAGTTACTGGATCTCTGCAATTGATGAAAAGGCTGTGACAACTGGTCACTACAGGTATGTCAGAGTTCCGCGCCAAAACGAAATTCAAAATGGCTAAGGCGGGAAAAGTTTCTCCAGGAAGAAAGTTTCAGAACAGTCAATTTATACGGAATATTATGCATACACAACAAAGAAAATACTCACTGCGAGATTTTTGTAATGTGTGTGTAATGTTATATTGTTAAGGTACTGGTTCGTAATGGTTAGAGTTCAAAGAATATGAGAAGTTCTCGTTCTGGTGTTGTTGATGGTTTCAAAGTTCCCTGGTCATGGACGAAGGCAGGCTCGAACAAGATGTTCGCATCAGGACGAGAAATAAGTCATCGAAAAAGGTAATGTGATGACAGTGTCATAAGCGCTAAGGTTACACGCGACGAGCCATGAGGGACTAAGCATAATTTGCTGGTAAGATATCCCTGTCTGAAATATGGGTTAACTGACGAGGGATAAATGAGTCAACTATCCAGTTCAGTGACCTGGCAGCGACTAACTTCAAAAAGCCAGTTTGTCCTTGACGTCGGAGAAAAAGCGCGGGCAAAACAACATCAGCAGCAGCGTGTTCCTCACGTCGGCTACAGAACAAACGTTTACTGCTATTACTAGCTGAAAGTGAAAGGAAGGGATGGAAAAACTCGCGTGCGCGTAAAATGTAAGTGGAAATACTGTGTTATTCCACATGTTGGCTGAATTTTAGTGAATGAAAGATTTGGTTGGTGGATTTTAAATTTACTTTTTAAACTCTTATAATGTTCAGTGTCACGTGAGGTTGAGTTCACTGAATTGATTTTTGTCTTATATAGTATGTGAAATTTCGATAGAATTTGTTATTAGATAAACTTGTTTAAATTGAATTTTAAACAGTGTGTAAAACAGTTTCCGAAATTAAATTCGTAATGTATAATTGATGTTTGTGGATATTGCATATTTTATTTACAGCACAATCTTAAATATTCACGCAACCTTCTTAGATCCACTACACAATGTCATGTCTTACTGGTGTGGTTGCAGCGGTTATCGAACTATACGCAATAAAAAAAAAAACCCCAAAAAACAAAACATTTTATACCTCCGAACAACACCGTTCCTGTAAAGTCGGTTACAAACTGGTAATCGAATAACGGGTGATCTTCCCCCTATTAAAGAATGAGTTTAACAAGAGCACCCAAACAATGGTGTCTGACCAAAATGAAGATGATAAATTCCTTTGAAAGTTGGAAACAAAACCTAATATATATCCTGTCTCTCAACCCCAATTTTAGTAGTTTCCTTGCTCCTAACACCACATGGCTGAAAAGGGCGAGAGACAACACCAACCAGCGTTTTATCAACGATGGTGATCCTATACCTGTAACGACGAACAAGCAGACAGCTACTCAAAAGGTAGTACACCTAGAACGAATGTTGGGTCAAATAGCCAACTACTGCCCTATTATATAGGAGGACTATCATCAAGGACTCCACCTCCATTGAGTCGATATGACAAGCCATCTAGACACACTGTGGCTTTCAATCTATAGGTGGTCACGTTCTCGACTTCTCAGACATGAAACTTGAAGTCAACAAGCATCCTGAAGACCTTTGCCAGCGCATAATTTCATTCATTGAAGAGAACCTCCTCAAAGCCAATGGGGCCATCACTCACTACGGCGAGATTATCGAAGAGGACGAGGACATAAGCCCATCCTTTGAGAACCTGAAAACTTACCTATCCAGAGTTACTCAAATTCGTGAAACAATGTTATGGGACCCAGCTGGGATTGAGGACCCTATCCTCCCTGAAACCTGAAATCTCACAATCAATTATAACACTTTTTGATGAAATCAGCAGCTCCCAAGAAACCAGGATAATGCAATACATCCCTAACAGCTCACTGCCCACGTTTTTGTAGTGGAGCCTGTCATGACACGAGTTACCTTTCCTGGATAGCCAGTTTTTTCCTTGAATAAAAGAGGTCGCTTTGTTTTGAGGAGCCGAGCTTTTCCTCCATTGTAAGCTTAACATGTCTCGTCGTTGTCTAGCAGTTGTAAAGTCTGGCAATATTTTATTCTTACCGGCTTTTGCGAAACAAGAAGCCGCCACGTGCGTTTATAAAAAAAATTAAAAAGACGCCATATTGGAATTTTGTAACCGTAACTGTAAGTTATCTCATCTTTTCTTTTCGAGTCCTTGTTGTGTTCAGAATAATAATAATAATAATAATAATAATAATAATAATAATAATAATAATAATAATAATAATAATGTCTAACCATATCAGTGAACCACTTATGTGCTGGGAAACATCAAAATTGGTGGGATCCCTGAATTTTTTCAAGCAACAATGTGAGTTATTCTTCTCCGTGAAAGGCATTCCAGAGAACAAACAAGTTGACCACATTCTTTTGTTATCGGGAAAAGAAGGTTTAAGACGCTATAACTCTTCGATGTTCGCAATCCCGCGGCAATTTGGGAAAGATTTCTAGAGCAAATAGAGCCACAAATTAAATTTCGGGTTGCACGCTTCTGCTTACAAAATTACTCGCAAAAAGAAACAGAGAACATTGACGATTTTCTAGCGAGATGTCGGCTTCAGGCACAAAAATGCAAGTTCAGAGACGAGCGTGAGAGGGGAGAATGAGTAATCGACCAGATTGTTGCCGGAACAAAATTCCCTGAATTACAAAAGCAGCTACTCAGCAAAAACGAGGCAATGTCCATGTCAGAAGTACTCAACATGCGTAGGAGTTACGAGGCTTCAATTAACTACATAATGCAAATGGGCGAGCTACAAAGGAAATGCGACATTCAAATAAGTGCAATGAAGCACGAACTTGAGGTCACAGACAACTGTGGCAGATGTGGACTCAATCATCAAAACGGAAATTGCTCTGCTCGAGGCAGCACTTGCTCAGTATGTGGACGGAAGAACCACTGGGCTAGGATATGCCACAACAAAAAAGCCAAGAAAAAACTGACAGACAGCCACAGACGAACAGGTCTACCAAGCACAAAAAATTCACACCGGTACAGAACGCGTATATAAACCGCCAGAACTCTATAAACGATCAGGACCAGGGAGTGGACGATTTCGAGAAGATGTCTTTTCATTCGGTGAGAGACCATGGTAAAAAGTACTCTCGGACAGAGGCCTTCGCCACATTGGACATAATATTACCAAATAGGAAAGGTGTACAGGAATTAAAAATCAAGGTGGGCACAGGCGCGGAGGGAAACACACTCCCCTTGCGCACATTCCAGCGAATGTTTCCAGAATATGTAGACCATGGATAGACACTACTCAGCGGGCGGTATTGCCAGCGACGCGCAACGCTTTCTCGATCGTGGCATCAAAACAGACATGACCACCTCCGTTGAAACAACCGCATTGATTGCTAGTCAACCGGCAAACTCCGGCAAGCCTCACAGCCTTGAAAGTGACAGAATACTAGCCGACGTAAAGCGACAATTGCTGGACCTGAACGAGCAACTACGGCAGGCGCACAGGCACGACCCAATCACCATCAACAGGATCAATCAGACCGGCCCCTCCTCCAACATGAAGCACAGCCGGACGCAAAGAGGCACTGGCCAATCCGGCCACCCGGCAGTATGCAGAAACTATCTACGAGGCCGTACATGCTTCAAGGGTAACAGATGTCCCTATTTTCACCCTCCCCACGCTCAAGTTCACATAGCGACCACTGATACCACCTTACCCGGAGCAGACAGTGATCCACACAACGCCGAGCACTCGACATGCTTCAACGAGCTGGATTTTCAGCAGGGACCGAACGAGGTGTGATGTATCGTTCCCCGGTCCCCGAATCCAAACCCCATCATCACATATTCAACCTTCAGATCCTACCCGAGCTCCGATCCCCCTTTGTCCAGATCAACCTCCGCAGCAACGGCATTATGTTCTCTGATGTCGGCATGTTGGATTCTGGGTGCACAACTTGCATCGTCCCTATTTCTCGCTTACCCGAAGAAGCGAGAAAGTTCATGACCCAATCTGACATCCGAATTAAGGGAATCGGAGGGGACGTCTCTATTTTGGGCAAGTTAACTTGCGACGTCACCTTAGGCGACCATACTTCCCCCGCCTTCCTCAAGATCGACACACTGATCACGACATCGGACAGAATATACTCGGCCACCACACGCTATCTTCTTATACTATCGACAACCAGAAGGCTTCTATCAAATTTACACGCGCACTCACATCCGGCAAGCTAACTCATACTGCCCCACTCTCCCCAGCCTTCGATCTAAAAAAAAAAACGACCCATAATCTCGCACACGGCGCCCAAGCCATTTCCAACGAGGAGCCACGCATCACAGCGAGATCAACGTTGAACGGGTGAACCCTCAACCGAAAACTGGATTGGCTGAAACAAACCGTAGGCCTATCGCTTCCAAACCACCCTAACCGTAGTGAACTAGAAGCCACCGCCGACCTGCTCATCGGCTATGCGGATATCCTCGGTACCGACGACAATAACAAGGGCACCTTCATCAGACGCATACGCATACCGACCAATGGCCAGTCCAGAAGCCAAAAGCAGCATCCAATAGCCCAAGCACTGGAGGATGACGTGGATGCAGAAATTGCACGCATGGCCAGCGAGGGTATCATCGAACCTTGCAACGACCCTAAGGGATTCAACAGCCCCGTTTTCGCCATCCGTAAGAAAAACGGAAACATCCGAGTGGTAGCTAACTTCAAGAGAACCCTCAACAAGGTACTGGTCGAGATTCCACATTCAACAAGATTGGCGAGGGCAACAAATACTTTTCAACCCTCGATCTCCGCAACGGGTACTGACAAATCGTCATTGACAAACTTGACCGCCACAAAACGGCCTTTACCTGGAAAGGACGTTGTTTCCAATACACCCGTCTGGTTTTCGGTTTAACTTCCGCTGGACAAATCTTTTCTCAGTGCATAGCCGATGCTCTGGACACAGTAGCCTCACGGGCGAACATATCGTCCTATATTGACGACAACCTCATCCATGCCAAAACCTTCGAGGAATACATAACCGCACTGGAACAATTATTCATTGCTCTTCGCAAATTCGGATTGAAACTAAATCCAGACAAATGCGTCTTCCTTGCGTCCGAAGCCAAATTTCTCGGCCGCATCGTGAATAGCGACGGGTCCAAGGCTGATCCCGAATACGTTCGCGCCATCATCGACATGAAACCCCCGACAACAAGAAAAGAATTGCAAAATCTCATCGGACGCCTCGTATGGATTCGACAATTCCTTGAGACACGCCTATATGAGAGGATTCGAACGGACATTTTTCCAACCTGATGGCCCCCATAAACGAACTAAACAAGCCGGGACGGACATTCGTCTGGATGGAAAGGGCCGACAAGGCTTTCGAAAAAATCAAGAAGCGCCTCGCTTCACCTCCGATCATCTTCTTCCCCGACTTCTCCGGACTCTTTACCCTCACTACTGATGCCAGCGACATCGCATGCGGAGCTATACTCATGCAAGAGGGTGAACACGGTCGAAAGAAAATCATAGCAGTGGCCTCACACACCTTTAGCCCGACAGAGCGCAACTGGTCGACGACTGAACGCGAGGCGTACGCTATAAAATGGGCTATCACCAAATACCATTATTTCCTCCGCAGCCGTCCATTCGTCGTCCTCACGGATCACCGGTCCCTTACCTACTTGGATCAACGCGAATTCAACAACGCGAAGATACGACGATGGCAAGAGGAAATCTCGTGTTACAAGTTCGTCTTGGAATATGTAGAAGGAGAGTCGAACGTCTGGGCCGACATGCTCAGTCGGAGATACGGCCACAACAAGGACAAATTACCAGCGGACCCTACACCCGCAGGCAAGGTCTTCAAACTCCAAGACTCCAGCCTAAACATCTACGTCCCATCGTGGTGCCTTGATGAAATCAAGAGCTCCCAGATACTCCCGGGGACACATACACCTCGGGACATCCAAAGCATAAGCAGGTCGCCGATGCATTCTTCGCTTTCCACACCACTTCCACCATCCCTGTTAAAGAGATCGCCGACCACATGGGTATTGCGGCCGAACAAGCCTCTGATGGTACACTTTCAAAAATGATCAGAGCCCTCCAGTCGACAGATCCAAGACCTGACACTGCCATACTTGACCCCAACGATCATCGCACTGCACTTTTCAACAAACTCATGCATCAATTCTACTTGGAACCGGGAACGTCTGTACTAATGATCAGGGACGCTGCGAACACACCCGAGCTGGTGGTACCTTACAAGCTCCGCGCAAAATATCTCCACCAGGCTCATGACTGTGTAAACCACTCTGGAATCAGCCGCATGCAGGAACTCCTATCCAGTTACTGGTGGGAATATAAAAATTGCGACATCAAGGCTTACGTCCATTCATGCCAAACCTGCGCTAAACGTAAAGGGAATTACGACAGGCACCCAAACTGGCCCATGGGCCATTGTAGGCGAGGCGGAAAACCATTCGAGGTTGTCTACATAGATTTTGTTTCAATGCCCCTCTCAAAGGGTAAACGGTACATTCTCACTATCTTAGACAGCTTCAGCCGACATCTCATGGCCATACCATGTGCTAGAGACCGTGCAATCGACGCAGCCCGTGGGCTCTACCAGTTCTTCCTCCGTCATCGGGAGATTCCCCGCATCGTGTCCTCCGACCGAGGAACCCACTTCACCGGCGAGGTCTACAAGGATTTCTGCGACCTAACATCGATCACTCGGGAACTTCACTATCCATGGCGACCACAAAATTCGGGTAACATCGAACGGCAACACCGGACCCTCAAAAACGCCCTCTACATCATCTGCGAAGATAGAAACTGTGAATGGACGGACGTCCTTGAATCCGTAGTTTCCGCCATGAATGCCACGGCCAACACCGCCACCGGCGCATCTCCACATTACATAATCACTGGTCGTCAACCACATATCGGACTACCAAAGATACCACGTCAAGATATCATCAACAACAATCCTGGTGCTTACGGCATGCAGATAAACGCCCTGCTCCGACAAAAAATGGCTATTAGTCTGTCAAGCTTGACAGGGAGTCACAATTGCTAACTACATTTAATTCTCCCTTTGGAAGGTACTGTTTTCGAAGAATGCCCTTTGGCCTAGTTATGTCTCAGGATGTTTTCCAAAAAAGGATTGACATAATCATAGAAAAGTGCACTGGAGCTTTAGCGTTGATCGATGACGTTATTATCCACGGAAAAACCAAAGAGGAGCACGACATCAACTTACGAAAGTTGACGGAGACAGCACGAACTGCTGGCCTCACATTTAACAGTAGCAAATGTGCAATCGACCAGGAATAAGTTAAATTCTTCGGTGCTATCTTCGACAAGAATGGGATACACCCAGATCCCCAGAAAGTGGAGGAAATAAAATCACTCTCCAGTCCCAGGAATATTACCGAGCTGCAGAATGTACTAGGAATTATTACCTACATGGCGCCATTCATTCCTAGGCTTTCAGACCTCACGGCAAGCCTCAGGGAACTCCTGAGAAAAGATACTGACTATGTTTGGAGCAATAGCCACCAGAAGTCGCTGCAAGAAATAAAGGACTTGATATACACTATTATGACCTTTCTAAAATGTCCATAATACAAGTCGAGGCATCATCTAGAGGATTGGGAGCAGCACTAATTCAAGAAGGCAAACCCATAGCTTTCGCTTCAAAATCCCTGACCGAAACAGAGCAGCGCAATGCCAATATCGAGCGGGAGCTCTTAGCTGTTGTATTCGGCTGCGAACGATTTCGCACATATATTTACGGATGTTCATTCGAAGTTGAAAGTGACCACAAACCCTTGGAAATGATTTGCCTTAAGAACCTAACAGCAACAATCCCCTCGACTTCAACGAATGCTATTAAGACTCCAAGAATATGACATGGTCATCAAATATCGACCTGGCAAAGAGATGCTACTGGCAGATGGACTATCCAGACTTCCAAACAAAAAGATCAAAGAAGTCATTGACTTAAACATCAAAGTAGACTTCGTGCAATTCTCAACTGAAAAATTAACTCAGATCCGTCAAGCAACTAATGCCGACCCAATATTGTGCGAATTAAGGGCACGTATTCTTCAAGGCTGGCCAGAATCTCGCAGAGAACTACATAAAGACCTTCATCCATACTGGTCTTATCGAGATGAGCTCTCTATTGAGAATGGCATTTTGCTCAAAGGTGACAGGATACTGATCCCTAAATCAATGCAGCCCGAAACACTGGAAAAAATACATTATGGTCACCAAGGAAGCGACAAATGCAAGCTCAGAGCAAAAACATGCGTTTTCTGGTGTGGCATAAATAGCGACATCGACAAGATAGTACAACAATGTGCCATATGTCAAGAACGCCAGAAGTCCCAAACTGCAGAGTCCCTAATGCCACACGAGATCCCAGTACGACCCTGGCAAATCGTGGCTACTGATATTTTCAACCTTAACAGGCATAATTACCTCCTCATTGTGGATTACTACTCCAAATACCCCTTCATCCGCAAACTAAGGGAATTCTCCAGCAAGGAAGTCGTTGATCTTACCAAGCAAATCTTTGCTGAACAAGGAGTCCCGGAAAGGCTTATCAGTGACAATAGGCCACATTTTAGCTCTCAGCATTTTAAAGAATTTACCAAAGCATGGGATTTTGAGCACATCACCTCTTCTCCCAAATACCCCCAGTCGAATGGCATGGCAGAACGGTGAATACAGACCATCAAGGGAGCCATGAAGAAGGCCATACTGAGCAACCGAGACGTAGACATGAGTCTGCTGTGTCTCCGATTGACTCCAATGGATCATGTAATCCCATCCCCGGGAGAACTACTATTCAATCGGAAGCTGGTCAGTAATATCCCCATAAAATGCACCAACAATAATGCCCGGAAAGAGGAAATTCAGGATCGCTTACTCGATAGGCAGTGGTTGCAGGGAAAACAACATGATCAACATGCAAATGATCTATCCAAACTTAGCACAGGACAACTGATGCGAGTACAAGAACAGGATACGAGGAAGTGGACTCCAGCTGTGGTCAGACAAATCTGCACTTAACCACGATCCTACATCACTGAAACCCCAACAGGACAGGTTCTTTGCAGAAACCGTAGTCATCTCAAGAAAGAACAACAAGGCACTGACATCCCCCATAGTACGCCTCCGCCTCACTCTGAAGTACCCCCTAATATTCCAAACGCACCTCCTGCAGAAACACCCAACACACTCTCCAACATCTGCACTCCATCTAAAGCAACACTCAGACCTGCACATAAAACGCAGCCTAGTGGCATCACACCAACAGAAACAATCACGTGATCTGGTCGTATCATAAAACCTCCCCAAAAATACAACTTATAGAAAGAGTTCATATAAAGTTTTTCTTTTTCAGTGAACAATTCTTATAATGAAAGAAGGATGTCAGGTCACGAGTTACCTTCCCTGGACAGCCAGTTACTTCCTTGAATAAAAGAGGTCGCTTTGCTTTTAGCAGCAGAGCGTTTCCGCCCTTGTAAGCTTAGCATGTCTCGTCGTTGTCTCTTGTTCTTTACTGTTATTTCTACTAACGAGTACCATAACAAAGCCATGCTAATTAACTATTTTGTCGGGGAATAAATGTTAGAAAAATGAAGGTGAAGGTTGCGTAGGTGAATTAGTTATTTTCACACACATTTTAAACTTCTTTGTTCCACAACATTGATAAAACATAATTTTTTGTCTTATATAGTATGTGAAATTTCGATAGAATTTGTTATTAGATAAACTTCCGAAGGTTGCGCCGCGCAGAATTTATTTCGGGACAGGGGGTCGTCCGATGATTGCGTCGCGCAGAATTTATTTCACACTTAATCTCTTCAGTGAGGAAAACTTTTGTACATTAAAAGGCATGGTAAGCAATATTGAAATGTTGATAAGCAGTGGTGTGAAATGTCGCCACGTGGTGTAGAAAATTATATTTGCGCCTTTTCTTAACTTTTAGGATTGAATAGAATGCTATCGCTGAATGAACTGACGGGTGGCGATTGTATTACGGAAATTTTTAATCGTAGCGAGAAAATGCTGAATTGCATTTTTAATAGCGAACGAATAACGTGCATGCAAATTCTCAGTCGTGTCGCATTATAAGTAAAGGAACAATGAGTCATCCAGAAATATCATATGTTCAATCCAGTGAAAAAACGTTGACTGCTTCCATGTCCATACGGTGTTTGTGTTACTGTTATGCGATTGAAGTTTGGTAGAAACGGAAACCGTAGAAAGTTGTTTCTCTGGCGTCTTTTTTCTATGGAAGATATTGAATGGAAAAGTTTGTAGTGCAAAATTTTCCCACTCTCTCATAAAGAAAGTTGGTTTCAAAATGTAGTATAAGAATTAAGTTTTCTTAGTGTCTCTCTGAGTTGTATCTCCTTCTTTGCGTGTATAAAATATCTTTCTGCACGCGAGTAAATTTCTGTGTGTATATCTTCTTGTGTGTAAGAATCTCAATGCGGGTCGAAAATGTTTCTTAGAAAGGAAATATTTCGTGGATCTTACGCATCGGGGCTATTTGCCATCGAACCGTCGGTGTCACCATTTATTGAAGACTATTGGGTTTTTTGCCCCCTTTCAAACGTCGAGGTTACCATTTGTTGAGGTCTGTTAATATGACCATTTGTAGATGTCTGTTTGTTAACATGACCTCACGATTTATATTTAATATAAAATACCACAAAATATGAAACTGTAGCGGAACGGGCCCTGTGTGCGATGGCGAGTGTTGAGAAGGCTGATGTAAGTTGCGTGTTGAAAGGGCTGTTCCCCACAATTATTTATTTTGTTAGGAAAGGTGTGGAAATTATTAACAATGGTGAAGAAATACAAAAAAGGAACATGGAGTTAAAAACATAACAATTGAATTTATTAGGTATTGAAATTACATGCATGCGAACTGAAAGGTGGGACTGAGTTGCGTCCCTTAGATTAGGTAAATATTTGTCCAGACTCATAACGAAAGAGTTATAATTAAAAAATGCAATTTAGAAGTTGAGTTTGTTGCATGTTAGAAAATTGTCTATGTTGCAAGTTGGTGAAAGTTCAGAGATTTACTTGCGTGAGATGTCGTAAAGTTCTTGAAAGTCATATTTTGGCAGTGGTGTTGGGTGACGAAGAGAAGTTCGGTTCGAGAGTAATTTTACTTAAATAGTAGTGAATATATTCTTGTTCACTTTAGGTAAGCAAAGTTGTAAGCGGTCGAAATTGTCAACGAAAGTTCTTTAACGTCTGACTGCGTTAGTCAAGACGGGAGTTCCTTGAGCGTTACATTTTGGCAATGTGTGAGAGGTAGAAATTGATTGTCGTTGTCGTCGTGGTTTGCTCGGCGTGACACGTGTTCTTGGGTTTATATACCATCTCGATAGGCTCCGGGAAGAATGGCGCGTAATATGATCGTGCGCGTGGGAGCGATCTGATTGGTCGATACTGACCAATCAGCAAGCTAGATTGACGGTGATTAAGCAATGAATGCCTGTTGAGTATCTGCAAGTACGATGTTGGTAAGTGCATTTCTTAGCAGAGGGTAAACTGGTTGTCGTGGACGAGTCTACAAAACACAAGAAGGAACAAAAACGGTTTTATAACAACATTTATATTTATTTTTGTGTAATGATGTACATGCGTAGAGGTTACTATTTTGTTGGTGTTATGTCCCTTTGACTGAATAAAAGTTTTATTGATGGAATTGAAATATTTTTATCTGAGCTCACAAAAGTTGAATGAATTATAAAGCTGAGAAATATGAATAAATTATAGCTTTAGAAGAGTATTTCAAAGAGAAAAATTCTTGTTGCTTGTTTGGAAACGTTTTGTATGTTTGTAATGTAGTTTGGAAAATTTCGTACGTACGTACATGCGTGATTATGTTTTCATGGGCGTCTGACCGCACATGGTCAAGACATTCTCGTCTTTAAGGTAACATTTTCGTAGGAAAAGAGAAAAGAAGAGAATGAACAAGCTTGTGTCTGCTATTTATAGTTAATGTAACCACGTGACAGGCTCCCAGGAAAATAGCGGGAAAACTTGACTGGGTCACGCGCTGGAAAAACATTTGTACGTGGGTGGATTGCAACACCCACTTGTGTGTTTATTGACCAATTAGAAGCTGATATTTCCTGAAAATCTGTATGAAGCTGGGTAAGCTCTTGACTTGATCCACCTTCTTGCACAGATTTGTTCAAAATTCAACATTAATAATAAAGTGGTATCGGGATGCTAAAATATGTTTTTGTGTGTCAAAGATTGCATAAAAAATATCTTACAAGAATTCTGGAAGGTAGTTCGTTCTTCAATCAAGAATTAAACTTGATGAACAATAAATTCCGGTGTAAGAATGTTCTGTAGATTCAGTCGAAAATCAATTCTGTGATTGAGAAGTTTTCTGTAAGTAATAAATAAATCCAGATGAAGTTAGTGAGTAAGTGATTAAGTTGAATATTTGAACTTGTTTTCGTGTTGAAGAAATTGAAATTCTAACTTTGCACTTCAATGATACAAGCGTCGTGGACGAGTTTGGGAATTGCTAGTTGTGCAAAAATGCTCACTGACTAGGTTTGCTTGTGCATTGAATTAATTTGATTTCTAGTCACATGATAGGCTCATGAGCCCGTTTAGAAATGTGGGCGGTCAACTCACTTTAAACACTACCATGTGGGCGTTGTTGTCATTTTTCATATATATTGACCAGTCGGCAATAGCATTTTCAAAAAAAAATTTTTTTAAATTTTGATCCACTTTGTGTTTAGGCTGTACAAAATTTGTTATCAGCAAGAGTAAATAGTAAATCTACTCAAATTTATTATCCAATGAAAATCACTAAATCAGAATAGTATGATAATTAGATTCTGGAAATTGGTATATTACACTCTATAACTTCAACAAATTACAGAGCAATGAACAAAAATGAGAAATAACACAAAACAATGTTATATAACAAGAAACAAATTTTCATTTATAACATAAGAAAATACAACGATTTATGCTTGAACGAATTCGGATTTATGAAATCTGTGTGATGTTTGTTTAAATCTTTGTATAAACTCTTTTTGAAGTGTTTGGAATGTAGTTTGTGAGTTTAAGTGAAAGATTGTATGTTGAAGTTGTTGTGATGAAAAGTTCACAAAGTCAATGAAAGCATTAATCTGTTTACATGAAAATTAAACCGCTTTCTTTGTGCAATGTAAATTTTCAATGTAGTTTGGAATAAATTTAGTTGTGGTAAAAGTTATCTTCCTTTGGTCGTTTTTTGTCATGAAATAATGTTGAATTGTTTGAGCAAATTCGAAAGTGAAATAATGTTCTGTGATTGAGAACTTGAAGTGATAAGTAATTCTCTGCTGTGTAATAAACGAAGTTGAATATGAAGATGAGTGAGTAATGTTTGAAGGTTTGGATTAAAAGGTAACTTTAAAAACTTCAAATAATAAAGTGATGTGGATTCGTTTAGCAACTGGTTTGTGGTCACGGTGTTCACTAGCTAGATGAGTTTTCATGCTGAATTTATTTATTTACTTGGGTGGACACGTGATAGTCTCCAGAAAATTAGTGCCAAAATATTTAACTCAATCACAAGATGAAAAATAGATGTGCATGGATGGGATGGCGACACCCACTTGCTTAGGAACCAATCAGTAAGAGAATTCTTGGAAAATATGTCTGGAGTTGGTTTCATACAATAATATCACTGGTCCACTTTTAGACGGCTTTAGCACAGATTTTAACAAAATCTCGTAGTGATCCACCATTAGATGGTGTTTGCACAGAAGTGCAGAATTACAATTCTACAACTTCATCTTAATGGTTCCAATGTACTGAGTGTTCCCGCTATAATATGTGGTGGTTTACACTGGAAATTATGTGTTGTTAGGTCCCCTCTTTTCTTCAAAAGTATCTTGTTAGTATTCTGGCTGATTTTAATCATTCTCTCATCAAAATGTCTTTCAACTCATTGGATGTTCCCACTATTAGTATGTGGTGGTTGAAATTAGAGATTAAATATTATTTAGTCTCCTCTAATCTCCCATACTTGCCTTAGCATTCTTTCATGTTTAAGCATTGCTTCATCTAGATGTTTCCAATACATCAGAGATTCTTGCTATTATGTTCGTTCATATCAGAGATTAAGTGTTGTCAAGTCTCCTCAATTCACAAGCTCTCTTATTTACCCTTTTTATTATTTATATCATATTTGACCGTTTAACCTTATTTAATGCTTTTCCTAGTTTTTGTAGTGAATGCAAAGCCCGACACCACTATAGCTTACATTGTAAGTCTACTGAATTCTCCAGTACTCTTCTTGGCATAGTGATGGATTATACTAAAGATTAATGGTTGTTAAGTTTGCTTGATTCTTATTTGTTTTTTTACTATTTTTAATAATGCCATTATCTGGATGGTTCTAAACCATTGAATGTTTCCACTATTAATATGTGGTAGATTACTCTTTTGTTTAAATGATAGTGTATATACTCAATTCTCCAGTATTCTCCTCAGTATGCTTTCAGCTGTTTCAATGATTTTCTACAACCTCCTTACTAGGCTTATCATGAGTTTTTCCACTATTTCCACATTCTTTCATACAAGTCATGGAGTTATCCAGATTTTTCTTTATTTTATTTTAATTATATTTTTCTTGTGCTTACTTTATTATGTGTATATTCCCCATTTTACATTAAAACTAAATCAATTTTTAAATTGTACTTCAAATCAAAATAATTTTTTTATTTATAAATGATATAAAGCAAAAAAATAATGATATATGTTAAAAGTAGGCTCCTAGATTTTAGGAAAGGAATATTAAAGTAGTCATGAATTGTAAAAAAATTGATTTCTGTTGTTTGTTGAATAATTTTGATTATGCTTATTTAAAAATAAGCATTATCAAAATTATTGATAAATAGGGAAAGATTTTCAACACAAAAATAGAAACTTGTAAAAACACAATGTTTCTCCAACTGATTGTGAAACGGAAAAAAATTGTAGTTATAAAACAGCTGCATACATAAAATAAAATATTATAAAAGATGAAATGATAAAATTTTATTATTTAATTTTAGAAAACAATTTCAGTGTTACATTTAACGATTCAAGGGAAGTAACTAGAATTCGATTTCTTGTGTATTCCATCCATTATGCCAATGAGTGTCATTTAATTACTATATTGTAAAATCTCCTTACTTGAATTTCAAAGTTAGTCAGCATTCCATCTGTAAATAGAAATCAGAATCAGCATCATTGGTTGAGAATCAATCACAGGAAACCAAAAGAAAGAAGTATCCACTACGGTTGAGAGGTTCGAGGCACCGACCCTGTCGATTATTATAGTTGATGATTGACACTATAACTTGGATAGAAAAAAAGGAAAAAGTACAAAAAACAAAACACTGCTACTGAAACCTGGTCAGGGGTTCCTGTGTAGTACACACCGCACCAGCCATGCAGATACACACAATGTATAATATTAGTTGATAACTGACAATGTAACGTCAGTTTAAAAATAATTTAAAAAATAGCGGATCGTCATAAAATAGGGCTGAAAAAAAAAATAGCAGAGGCCACAACGGGGCCTCCCAAAATGCATCTCCCAGTCGGCGGTTTCGGAGGTAAGACGCACTGGCCCTGGACCCAAGATAGAACTACCTGCACAAGGCACTTGATGTAGGCCTCCATGTATTGTTGGGTCTGAGGCCCTCACTAACAAATTTTGGAAGTTCTTTTCTTCAAAACTATCAGAGTGAGTTTAGTGGATTATTTTGGGGGTTCAGTTTGGGCCTTGTTAGGATTAGCTCACCATAAGGGATTTATGAATGAGTAAAACACGATAAAATACATTTTAAGAACAATCAAGTCTGGAGTGTAAGAATAATAATAATTTAAACTAAATATTAATAAGTGGTTTTGTGATGTACAAAAACAATAATGTTCATAGATGGCACAAGGTTGGTATTTAAGTAAATAAAATACTTTTTTACTGCATTTCATTTGAATGAGTTTGTAAGTTTTTTGTTTGAGAGATGTTAGTTTCATTTGGTAATATGTTCCGTGAATGAGGAAAAGGAGGTCGAATGTGTGAGAGAAGTAAAGGGGGTGAAAATGACGAGAGAGGTGGGAGGAGTGGTAATGCTTGTTGAAGCCGAGGTGCCTTTCATGTATTTGCTCACAGTTGTAAGTGCTCGTTTCTCTGTGTGTCTCCTCTTGGAATTCCTTTTTCTTCTTTTAGATAGGGGTCTATTTATATTATTAGCAAAGTAGAAAGAAGCCCCAATTAAGTTGTTGATTATTTCAGGCGCACTCATTTCACATTGCTCAACATTATTTATTTAGGATTGTATTTAATCAACGTCAATCAGAACAGGAGCATGGTGCCTATTGCGCAAAGCTCGAAATATGTCATTATAAAAGCTATGAAAGAGATAACTTCCTGTTTCTGCTCTTAGTTTTCTGAGTTGCCATACCTTTTGTAATCACCATTAAACTCACCTTACTCTTTCCAAATCCTCTGCACTGTCCTCAGACTGACACTTGACACCCAAACAATCTGAAATGTTCGTATTGGAGCTTCTGGTGTGAATGCCAAGCAGTACAGCATGCTGTTTCCAAATTTCTGGAGGAGTAAATTGTGTCACAGTGCTCTTTTTCTTACAGATGGTGCCCAACTGACCCTACTATACTGTGCAGTAGACAAAATCTAAAACAAAAATATGCATTCATGAAATTAAAAATATAAAATGGCAACAATTTACCCACGTATATATGTATAGTTAAAAACAATTGACAAGATACTGCGATTAGGCTTTTCATCTAATTTTTCTTGTGTTTGTACAAGTGTTTTCTTTTTTGTACACAAAGTGTGTAAAATCTGTTCAAATGTTTTGCATTTCTGAGTGCTTTCAGCTATACTTTTTAGCCATTATCAAGGACATTATCGAGGATATTTTTACTTTTTAAATGAATGCATTGGTTGTATGTATTTATGGAGGAAGTTATAGGGATGTTTTATTTTCCAAACACGGTCAGCACATTGTGGCCATGTTTATAGTTAATGTCATTGAGTGTTGGCTTTTTCTATTTCATAATTA
Organism: Acanthosepion esculentum; assembly: GCA_964036315.1. Classification (NCBI taxonomy): domain Eukaryota; kingdom Metazoa; phylum Mollusca; class Cephalopoda; order Sepiida; family Sepiidae; genus Acanthosepion; species Acanthosepion esculentum. Next base: position 35,872,826 of record OZ038520.1, read on the forward strand.
GGGCTTCCATTATTTTAATTGTTTTTTACATGTGGATGAGGTTATTAGGCTTGTATTTTCTACTAGTATATTTCAGATAGAGTCTGGTAAGTTTATGTGTGTTTAAATGAGTTGTAATGTAGCTGTGGCTGGATAGGTGTAACGTAAGTCATCTAGATAGGCATGTAGTAATGTGATCAATGTAATTATTTATGAGTTTGGTTTGTTCAAGAATACAGTTCCTTAAGGGGCATTTGAACTCGTAAATAATGTTCATTCTTCGTAATTTTGATTTTGCAAGTGCGTTGTTATTTTGGTGAATAAAGTTAGGAGTTTTAAATGTTTTGTAATAGATAATTTAATTTTTTCTTCAGTTCAACTGAGATAGCATATTTCTTTATTATATTTCTAAGTAAAGATTCATCTTGCTTATAGCTGATGTGAATTTGGCCTTTGTAGAAGATGTTTATGTTATTGTTTTTATCTGTGTTCAGCATCATTATTATTTACTTTGGAAAGAAATAGTCTAATCTGGCGATCAATGAGGTACCATATTATATATATATATATATATAAATTAGGAGATCAGCCAATTCCACTACTCTGGATTCAACTTTTCCCTATATTCAGGCAATTCTGGTCAATTGATTTCCTAATGATTTATTTTTTTTTAAATTAATGAATGCATTATTAATTAAAAATAAACAAATAAATGCACAATATGTGATAGAAGGTGAGGAGGAGGAGGAGGAGCTGGAGGAAGAAGAGAAAAGCAAGGGTATTGGAAATGTATTGGTGGGGGTAAATGAAATGTACATACTTTCTTTTTATCCTGCCTCATACAAACTCAAAAGAAACATTTTAGTGTGTATGCAACAAGTCATAATTTCCAATCTCTCATTCAAAAGGTTTTTTTGGTCTGGAAATATTATTATTGTTAACTTTTCTTGTTGACAAAGGTTGCAGATATTACTATGATTGTTATAAGTTTTGGCTTTTTTAAAAATTTTCCTCTTTAGAATCAATCTTTTTTTCTTTTATTTTCCAGACATGATTGGCTAGTCTGATAGAATTCCAAAGACTTTCTAGCTTGAATGATGACTTGTGATTATGCCACCTCTTCTTTAAGCTACTTTCAGTATACCCTATGTATATTTTGTTCTGGCCATTTGTATCTATTACTTCTGCTTTCTAAATTACTGTTTCAATTTTGCAAACTCCATCTAATGGACTTCTACTTTTATTTTTACAGTTGCATATATCACTGTTAACAATGTTTTGCTGCACATTAGTTTTTAAATTTCTGGCGTTTTGTCTTTTTATTGTGGTTTCTAAATTACTAGTACAAGTGTAGCTTAATTTAACAGTGATTTTATTAAATATTTTATGTAATTTGGAATCTTTGGGGAAGTGTTTAGTAAGTAATTTGAAAAATATTTTTCCCATTTTACAATTGGCCTCTAAGTTAAAAGGAGGCTGATTAAATATTTTTTCTTTTCCTTGAATTGTTCTTCATTTGTTGTTTTATTTGAGGTTTAAATTCCAGTTTGGTTTTACGCCCCTGTTCTTTAAAGTCATTTCATATTCTTTCCTTTTATCTTTGAAAATTATTTTACTAGAGGAATTTCTAGATAACCTGAACTCTATTCCTAAAGCTTTAGGAAATCAATTGACCGAAATCACCTGAAGATACCAAAAGGTTGAAACCAAGGTAGCAGAATCAGCTGAACTCCTAATTTTTATACCTAAATGCTCTACATGTTCAATTTTTTTTTTTATATGTGTATTGTGCAATTTTTAATACAACTTTTTACTGGTGTAATTCAACTCTGATCATTAACTTTTTTATTACATATATATATATATATATATATATATATATATATATATATTGGGACATGACCCTCTTTATTGATATTAAACATAAATCCCGATCCTAAAATTCTTAAATTTTTCTTTCATTGCTTTCCTTTTTTTCTTTCTGTTTTTTAAAAATACAGCCTTGATTGCCTTTGAATTGGTTCAACTGTTGAATTGTTAATTACATATGTAGCATTCAATGATTGGGTGCTTCCCTACAATAACTGGTCAGAAAAAACATAATAGCCACTGCATTGAGAAGACATGAAAATGTTTATTTCTTTCTCCATACGCTGGCTCTCACATAAATTTGTCTCCCAATCTTCCAGGGACTGAAAGTTGAAATCTTCCAGGATAATCAGGAGCTCCAGGGCCAGGATCTTCTGTGAATAAAAGCAAAGTGCTTTCAGGATGATAAGCAAACCAATAGACTACATTGAATGACTGAAATACTACTACATATGAAGGGAAATGTCTCAACCCAGACAAGACAAAATCTATCTACCTCAAATTATTCATAAAAGAAAAACAAAAGAAATAATGATCAATGAAATCATCAATAATATGATTTAATAGATAAATAAACTATTGAACATTTCACTCATGATAATTTTGTTTATATTTTCTTTCCTTTCTCCAATTCTTTATTTACTTCTTCTCCCACTTTATATCTTTATTACATTAAAATTAAATATAACTTTACAACTTCTGTTTGTTTTCTATACATTGTCTGTGTGTATTGGTCCCTAGCTGAGTAAAAAATGTCATTTTTTTTCTTTTAAGTGAACCATGTTTGCAACCATATGTTTGATTTTTGTTGAAAGATAACATTTGTAACACAGGGCACTGACCCTGCTTAAAATTTTAATTGCATGAAATTATAGGGGGATGATTTAAGGGTCTACTAATTGGATAATAATTATTAAAGTTCTCAGGAGATTAGGATGAATGTTTGAGAAAAAGATAAAAAAAGAAACAGGAAAAAATTGTTTTAAACTAATAAAATGAATTTAAGAACAGTTTCTGCTAGGATGCTAGGTCATAACCAAGTGAGTTAACTCGCTTCCTAGATGGGAACCAATTATGCCCCTTGATCAGAAGTCTCTAGAAAAGAATTTCATTATGGTTGTTAGGCATTCCCTCTTATTTCCTCATGAATTCTTTATCCATCTGTAATTTCTAAATGCAATTAGCCACAGCAACAAATGTGAATGTAAAAAACTCGGATACTGATGATATAATTGGATACAGCCACAATTTTGGATTTCCATTTCAATCCAACATCAGGAAACATTGTTTGATGCATGGTTCAAATGTTGGAAGGACACTTTCCAACATGAATTCCGAGGCAAGGATGATGTGTAGCCAAAGTTTTTACTTTTTCAGAGATCATTAAATAGACATATTTGGTGAGCCACTTTCCTTGGTTAATGTTAGATATAATTGTCTGAAGTTGAATAAGAGAGATATGGACAACTATGTCACATTCTCAGGTATTGTTAACCATGAATGCAAGAAATTTCCATTGAAATCACTTATGAAGGACCATAACTGCTGACATTCAATGAAGGGCCATAACAATACTGACATTCAAACATGGAAATTGAAATGCATTTTACAGATATACTTCAAATCAAGTTCAGTAAAGTTTTTCAGGAAGGCTTTAGATGAAGGCTACCCTCAAACTGAAAACAGATCCAAACCAGTTTTTAGACCAAAGCATCCTGTGCCATACATGACACTAGCCACAATGGAAAAAGAACTAAACCACCTTCAACAAGCAGGAGTAATACAATCCATAAATTACTCATTGTGAGTAGCCCCTATTGTCATTCTCAAAAAGGCCAATAGCAAAGTACATCTATGTGCAGATTTTTCCACAGAATTAAATGTATTGGATACACATCAGTATCCACTACCAGTCCCAGAAGACCTGTTTACCAAGCTCTCATTGGTGGAACTTGTTTCGCAAAAATTGATGTTCCAGCTGCTTATCTACCAATGGAAGCTGATGAGGAATTCAAGAATCTTTTCACTATCAACACCCACAAAGGTTTAATTCAATTTAACTGCTTTTCATTTGGAATCAAAATAGCCCTAGAAATATTCCAACAAACAATAGATGCTATGCTCAAAGGAATGACAGGAGTCACTGCCTATATTAATGAGACATCATTGTCACAGGTACAAAACCCAAGAGGAACTCCTCCAATGTTTAATTTGTGTGCTTGATCAAATCCAGTAATGCAGATTTTGCCTAAGGGCTGACAAATGTGTATTCTTCAAAATATCAGTAAAATATCTGATTCATTTTTGACAAAAATGGTCGGAGAACAAACCCAGAAAATATATATGCTATAACACATATGATAGCACCCACAGATATTTCAACACTACATTCCTTTCTAGGTCTCATAAACCACTAGAGCATATTTTTACCATAAATGCACCTGGTACACAGTCCCTTCAAATATTTGAGAAGAAATGCCTGATGGAATTGGTCACCTGAATTAGGAATAACTGTTTACACACTATAACCCATCCCTGGATATTATAGTTGCTTCAGATTATGATATTAGAGCTGTAATTTCACACATCTTTCCAGATGGAAACAAAAACGAAATTTCACATACATCCAGAACATTTACACCAACAGAGTACAATTATAGTCTGATTGAAAATGAAGACTTAGTAATAGTCATTGCCATAAAAAATTTCATAAAATCACTTTACCCTAATTACAGATCACAAACTTTTTGTTAGCATTTTGTGTTCAAAGAAATGCATCCCAGTCAACATAGCTAACCACCTACAACTATGGACCACAATTCTTTTGGACTATAATTTCACCATCAAATATCAGTCAAGTATCACCAGCCAAGCAGATGGATTACCTGGCCATCTTTACACCTATTGTTTACTAACAGTAATAAAATATATATAAGTTTGAGTTTTGTGTTAATTTTTAATTGACACAAATAAGCACACACACACAACCCCAACAGTTCCAAGGATAATTGAACACAGAATTAAGTAGCCAAGATTCAGTAAAATTAAGTAAAACCAAGGTTCACAACCCTACTCATTTCCCCCTGATAAGAAGAAGGCATGATTAATGTGGTGTCCAAATTTCTTCAGTCCTGAGAAATTAAATTTGAAGGTTTGTTTACATTATGCTGTCCAAAACATGTGTGGTCACAGAAAAGAATGTTTCAAATTATTTTAGACAAAGAACAAAACATCTGTTTTTATTAATTCCCAAGATTGGGATTTGTTTGTGTTGATGTGACAAAAACAAAAAACACAGATGGAGACAGGCAAGGAGAAGTCAGCTCTGAAGTGCCCAGGATAGCTTCTAAGAGATTTTGTTGCTGAAGAACACCCCCACAATTCCTGTCACTGAATCAAAAATACACACTTGTATGACATAAGAATTGAGTGAGAATCGACTAGGTAGGAATTATGCAATCTTGTTTATGGTACACAATGTAAATAGTCTATAGTAGACTTCACTGTCAGTCCCCAATATTGTAAGATTTTGGGAAATCAGAATTAACCCTATAAAGATGACACATTGACCCCAACTGAGAAGGGGAAAGATAGCCAGACAGAGACAAAGAGGAGAATGGAGTGTATGGGGAGAGGCATGGGAGTTACAAATCTATGACAATGCTATTGATCTGAGCTGTATCATTTGTCTAAAATTATTGCTGACTTGAATTTTCAAAATAAATCAGAAAACTTCATTTCTTTTTTTCATAAATTAAAAATTTAAAAATCTGATTTGACCCCTAGCACTTTTTAATTTTTTGGTAGCATACCCTCTATTATGGCTATTGTTATCTACCAAATGACTCTTGCATTGCTCATTTGCAATCATCATTGCAATTTCTATACCCAACTTTAATTGTTAATACTTGAAAGAATTATTAAAGGTGATATTTTTTAATGTGGAATTTCTGAATTTAAATTTGACAGCTAACTTGAAGGAACTGAAATGCATACACCAAATTTTATCATCCATAATAAATTATTGATGCAATACAAATATACTTTAATTGGTTATATCTCATTGTTTTAATGTCACTTACAGCTGTATATCAGTTAATGGTATAATAAGTCTTTTTTAACAATGGTATTATTTTTATATAAAGCATTATGAACCACTATTAATAATCTAAAAAAGTAAAATATATAAAATAATTTTTTTCATATTTGTTATTTGTTTTTGCTTTTCCTAGTACAAATTTATTTAGTATATTGGATCTTGGAGCATCCTTGCTTGGCCCAGAATATTTTCTGGAATCATCCACGTTTGACCTGGCACTTTCTTGAATCCATTAATCATTGTATAAAACAGATTTAAAAATTGATAATTGTTATTTTACTTCTGTGAATGATTTACATGTATCTCTATCAGTTTTCACCCAAATAGGTGACCCCTTTAATCTTCCCCTTCATTGTTATGATATAATGATAATGATATGTCATGCTACTTGCACAGGTTTGAATGCTCCTCATTTCTTCCATGATTCAAAGGTAAGAAGAAAGTTCCACTCAGTTTCTTCCAAGAACTATTACTTTCTGGAACAGACTCCCATTAGGGTGCTTCTCCAAATATTTTAATCTTGATTTCTTCAAGTCAGCAGCCAATCATCATCTTTCCTCCTTATCATCATAATCTTCACTTCCTACCACTGCTCCTTTCACTCTATACTATTCATCATAGCCATTTTAACAGTAACAATCTACCTTGAGTGACACTTGAAACTTGCATTAGATTAATTTTTAGTATCAGAAAAAGACAAAAACAAAACAAAAACCAAACAAGGTTTCATTCACTGGAATTTCTTTCATTTTATTTCATCTACACACAACTTCTGTACTTGTTATTCTGTGAAAGATTCACAAATACATGTGGAATCTTCCATGCCTGCCAGTTACCCTCTGTTGGGAAATGCACTCTTCCTGTTGGGATTTTTACCACCATCATACTTGCAAAATATACGAGTATTCATTGGTTAATCACCTTCAATCTAGCTCGTTGATTGGTCAGTTTTGACCAATCAAGTTGCTTACACACGACAAGTCTGTTTGCGCGCCAACTAAGTTTGAGCCAGTCACGTGATACAACAGATTATAAAAACCAAACACAAGTAATTCTCGCTCTCTCTCGTTCCTCCTCTTTGTCACTCATACGTCTCATCTCTGCTGACAAAATGTGACCCTTAAAAAATTCCCGTCTTGACTAATGCAGTCAGACGTAAAAGAACTTTTCAACAATCGTGCAAGTACAATTTCTGAACTCTTACCAACTTGTACAATACACAATTCCAAACATTCAACACATACTCATTTTTATAAACTACGGTTTAATAATTAATTCAACCCCTTATGAGTTCAGGTACAAATATCTCCAAATCTAAGAGACATAACTCTATCAAACTTTTTAGCTTAATTGCATGTACATGAAACACTAATAAATTCAATTGTTATGGTTTGAATCATTACGTTCTGTCTTGTATTCTATACCATGTGCTATTTTACGTCAAATATAAATTGCATTGTGACAACCACATTGGATAGCGACCTCCAGCATAATGGCATGATCCTTTTCCACACCTTTCCTAAACAAAAATAAGATAATTGTGGCGGGACCTGCAAACATGCACGTCCACAACATATTTGGAAACCTTGTCGTTTAGGGGCCCGCTACATACATCTATAGATGAGCTCTTTTGTTTTTGCTAGGTTTCTTTCACTGGCATTTTTTGTTAATAAAAACGAATACTAAAATTACCTATCATTGTTCATTCTATCTAGTATAAACTTTATATATTTATTATTGATATCAGCTTTCTACCTCATTTTGGTAAAGTACTAGAGGCTCTAATCAACTCTGAATTCATTAATCATCTCACCTTTCAGAGCCTTCTTTCGGATAAGCAATATGACTTCGCTTCTTTAGGTCAACTGCTGATACGTTAACAGCAGTAATGCAGGTATCCCACAAGGCTCTATTCTTGGACCCATATTAATGGTATCAGATCTCAACTCAATATATAGGCTAATGACACAAGCCTGTCTTAATAGTAAGTCTGAGCAAGGTCAAATTGGTACCTATCTTAAAAATGATTTGCATTTTGTTGTTAACTGGAGCAGGGAATGGTTTGTTAATTTTAGTGACTCCAAAATGAAACTGATTTCTTTTAATCATCTGAAAGAACCCTTTAGCATGGCTGATGCTAACCTCCAGGAGAGTGACACATTGCACCTTCTTGGGGTAACGTTTTCCATTGCATTGGAAAGAGGATATTAAATCAATGGCTAGGTCGGCTGCTAAGAAATTTGGTTGCCTGTGTCATTGCCTGAGTGTCATTGCCAGAATGTATCTTACATATTTATAAGTCTACCATTCATCCTTGCTTTGAATATTGTTACCTCATCTGGTCTGATGCTCCTGTTATATATTTAGAGATTCTTGATAAAATCCAGAGAGAAATCTGCAACCTGGCATCTCACTTTCCCACCACTGTAATGTGGCTTCCCTCTGCCTTTTCTATAAATGCTTTCATGATAATTGTTCTGATGAACTTTCTTTTATGGTCCCTAGACTTTATGAATTTAAGCACAGTAGTAGATTGATGTCATGGTCTTATCATTTTCCAGTTGAAATGGCTAGATATAACTGTAAGTTCTATGCTAACAGTTTCTTTTATCACACAACTCATTTGTGGAACTCTCTTCCAGCTAAGTTTGATTTAAAAAAAAAAATTAAATGTAATGTCAATCGTTATCTTCTGTTTTCTGAATTCCTGTTCTTTTATTGTCTTCTCTCCTTAATAACATATTTTCCTTTTATATTCTTGTTCTTTTATTGTCTTCTCTCCTTAATGACATATTTTCCTTTTATGTTCTCTAACACTCAGTAACTTAGAGGTGTTATTGCTTTGGGGTGAAATGATTAAAAAAAATCTTAATTCTGACACGAACAACAGTTCTAAACAAGCCATAACTCATTGGTTACTCTACTAAATACAAACTTCATGATGTATTTTTCAATATCATTGAAATTATGAAGAGAGGAATAAAAAATACATATTTGTAATTCTATACACTGAACATCAAACTCGGTCTGTTGGACATGTTTTTCAGTACTTGTATGGCAGTGAATTTTGGTTGACATACCAAACAGGAGAACCACTTGGAATGCTTGCCTCTCTACTGCCTATGATGCACAACACTCACTAATGCTTCCATGAGACAGTAAATGGAGTTCTTAAGTTTTCAACACCTCCTCTGCTAATGGTGATTGGGTCGTGTTCATCAAATGAATGAGAGTCAAATAGCAAAGGATGTTATGTATGGTGAGTTGGCCATTGAGACTCTGCCCTGTTAACCAACTTGTACAGGCCTTAATGGTGTCTGTAAGTGTAATTTAGAAGTCAGAGATTGATCCAGATAACTGGGAGCAAGTTACAAGTGACCACAAAAACTAGCAACAGGCTGCTTGAGAAGGCATCAGGAGAAGTGAAGGCAAGTATAACTATTAGATAAAGCATATAAGAAAATTCAAGATGCAAAGATAGCAAAATTAAGTTTACATTCAACTTATCAGTTTTGCATGCATTACCTGTGGATGAGATTGCTGAGTCTAGATGTTGCTATTGGCAGGATTTTATTCTAACCAACCAGAGCACTACCATTATCTTACAAGATAAATGGTTGCCAACAACAAACACTCAATGACAGAATATATAAAGAATTATAAATTTATGGTTGCCATAATTATAGTGAGAAACAACAGCTTTTTAAATGTGTTATGATAACAATTCCATTTGTGTCCTTCATAATGATTGTTGTACTCAACATGAATATTAATAGCGCAAGTGTATGTGTGCATTATGCTAATGTTGTGAGGGAATTGGTAAAATTCAGATGAAAGGAATTTTGGCAGATGCTAACATCAGTATTTCAGCTCTTTGAGAGAACAAAAAACAAAAACAAAACTGAAGAATACAATCATAAGCTTTTTACAAAACTTAACTGATAATGTGAGTTAATTTTTATGATATAGTGTATTCTAAAAACATGTGTTTTTTCTCTGCTCTCATTGTCCAGATTGTAGTAGCAATATGCCAGGCAGAAACAAGTATAAATTTATTTAGTTTCAACTCTAAATAATGAAAAGTTCCTTGTGAACTTGAAATTCAATAAATTAGCAATTTTCTTTTTAGTTTTAATAATGACATGATTTTTGTTCACTGTCAAACTCAGATAATACTTTTAAATATTCCAGAAAACAAATATATTTTTTTCAAATTAGTGGAAATCCACTCATAAAATTTTAGTGAAAAATTATCTTGAAAATCATCAGGTGATATCATAACTAGAACAAATTACTGTATCATTTCTAATGTTTGACTAGTATTTCTTTCATCTTAATTTCAGTTGCTTTTTATTCAAGCTACTCAAACCATGAGTCTATAGTTATGAGTACATAATTAAATAAGTAGTAATTGAATTTTTATTAGATGAATCATTGTCAACCACTGTTAACTAGTATTTTTTCATCTTAATTTTAGTTGCTTTTTATTGCAAGTATTGAGATTAACAATTAGTTAGTAATTAACAAATTAATAATAAAATTCAAGATAATATTACTACCAATATTACTTATGCATGCAAAGAAAATCATCAAAGATGGCCACATTAAGCATTTAGGGAAAGTAAGAAATCAGGTGATAGAATTAGATTTGTTTTTCTGTAATCATTGGCTTACAGAGAGTTTGGATGGTAAAGCAACATTTATACATGGTTTTTTATACACTGTTTCATCCAGTTATACTCTAAGTATATAACAATATAGATATGAATAGACTGTGATGATAGATATAATAACATTCAATTAAATATTTAGGGTTTAATGTTGTCATTGCATCAGAGGCAGAAGATGCAGTAAAAGAACAGAATATAAGGACACTGTCCACTGTGTTGTGTAAACATAGTGCTGCAATACTTGACAAAAATGGTAATATCATCATCATCATCACAAAATACAAAGAAATGAAAATCAAATGGGTTGAATATTTTACTGGCTTTAAATAGAGAAGAAGCAGAGGAACTAGTTAGCAAAGAGGCTGCTGAAGTTATAGATGAGATCAAGAGAGCTATCAAAGAATGGTAAAGCTCCAAGAATAGATGGTGTCAAGACAGATGTTAAAAGCAGATATTGAGTTTACTAACAGGGTTGTGGAGAAATTGGTAGATAATATATGGAGAAGTGAGACCCTACTCCAAGATTGGGAAAAAGGTTTGTGAAGCTACTAAAGAAAGGGAATCTGAAGGAGTGTGGAAACTCTTGTTGGTGGTAAGATCCTAGCAAAGATCATCATTGATAGGATCCAAGCAAGATTGTACAGAAGACTGAGAAGGGAAAAAGCAAGATACAAGCTTGGAAGAAGTACAATGGAGTAAGTATTCATCCTACATAACATTGTTAAATAAATTAACAAATACAAAATGATGCTGTGCCTCAACTTTATAGATTTTGGAAAGGCCTTTGACTCTATACACTGGGGAAAGTCTTGCCAGTTATGGAGTGACTCAAAAGATCATTAACAGGGAGTCCAGCAGGGATGTAACATGTCAGACTTCTTGTTCCTGATCATCATAAACTGGATTATAAGGCAAACTGTCGGGAATGATGATACAGGCACATCCAGTGACAGGTTCATTTCAAAGCTTGCATAGATGTCATCATGATAATATTATCAAAATGTCAACACATGCAAACATAAACTGAGAGATTATAAGTGTAATTTAAGCAGGTTAGGCTGAAGATCAACACAGAAATATTATGTAAATTAATAGAGTGGCAAAGTCCAGGGTAGTTTTTACTTGGTTGAAGCAGGTGGGACAGGTGATCAGCACCAAGATCAGGTTTTAAAAGATCCAAACCTATTATATGGTTGCAAAACCTGGAAAATGAATTGGGGAGATGACAAGCATTGACCTATTTCATAACAATAACTTAAGACGGATCCTGAAGACATGTAAATAGCAGAACTGCTCTAGTGGGCTTCTGAAGAATCCCTTATTGTTAAGAAGCAGTAAAGATGGAAATTCATCAAATAGTTTGTATTAAGCTTGCAAAATTAAACTAGTTAATACTGGAATAAAGAATAAAAATCTAGAATTATATTGATAAATAATACATGATACAGATAAAAACCTAGTCTTGGTGAAGCTATCTCATCAATGGAAAGAAAAAGCTAGTATCAAACCAGAATTTAAAATAAAGATTTCCTTAAAATATCTTTTACATACAAAATAATGCTCCTAGTTTATTCATGCCATCAAAAATGAGGGATTATTTTGTTAGGTCCATTCTATTTTTAGGTTTTCATATGTGAATCTTTAAATATAGATTTACACAATTATATTAATGTAATAACTCTTGGGGGATAAGTTTATTTCTTAATAATGATAGAAAGCAGATCCTTCATTTTATGTTCAGCAGAACCTCATAAAAATAAGGGAATAGTTTGTTAAATCTTCACAATTAACTTTTCTTTGCATATGAGTCTATATTTTAGCAATTTTTTTTGAGTTGTTTTTCCCCACTTTTCTCTTTTTAAACATATTCTGTCTGTTGCTGTCACAATAGTTACCCGATGTTGTCATTGTAAGGAAAATTATCTCTTACAAAAAAAATGTAATACACCTTGATATTGTATTATATTTTCCCTTCCTAAATTATTTTCTAATATTTCAAAAACCGTCCAATCAATTCACACAAAGTTTTCACACAATGTTGGCAACACTGAAATGTTCGTACTGATCTGTGCAATGTAAACAAACTGCCGCCATATTTGTTATCAGCACGGTGATTTGAGCGTGCCAAGTTATTAGAAAATTTAGAATTTAGTGAAAAGATGGGCCGTAAAAGCAGTTTAAGTGATGCTGAAAAGAAAACTATCACCTCAGAACTCTCAAAAGGTAAATCTACCCTAGAAATTTCTAAAATGATAGGGAGGTGTCATCAAACAGTGAAAAAGTTCACCGCCGACCCTACACAAGTACGCAAAAGGGCAGATAAGGGCAAGCCGATGGTTATTTCACGTCGTCTCATGTCACGACTTAAACGAGAGGCCACGAAGAACCCTAGACTTACCAGTCAAGAGCTTTTCAGTCGCATTGAGGATCCTACTGTTATGAAATAAAATAAGACATATCTCGGCTGATTTGCAGGCAAATAAACTAACATACTCAAGAGCGAGAGTCGGATGTGAATGGGACAAGATGACCATTATCGTCATTTACGCATAGGCCCGACGCACGAGTTCCGGTCGAAAAATAAAATATTTCAAAGTGCTTCTATTTTTCGACCAATAAAAATGCTTCCCTCCTAATTATACTCGCGTTGTTTTTCGAGCCCATTAAGCCATAAAAACGCTATAAAAAGGATCACACGGGGAAGTACAAAGCAGTCAACGGGAGGCCGGGGAAGAGATCTGTCACGGTCAGTCTGGGTAGTCAGCAGGAGTTATGCCACGCCAACCAGTGGGAACTACTATGAGAGATCAAGCTGGATCGGCAGCCGGCTTATGAACTATACCACAAGGTAGCTGTCCCAAAACCACACGTTCCTATTGAAATAAATCACGTAAATATATTTCTGCTGTTGTCATATCTGTCTTGCAACCATACGCTTGTCTATAACACTGGTGTCAGAAGCGTACAGCAAGAGAAATGTGGACGACTACACGAGCTTCACCCGAGCCGAGCTATTTACTCTCATCAAGGAACAGAAAACACTACTATTCAACTTGAAGACGGGACCAACACAGCCTTCCGAAGCCACGATACAAGAAATTCAAGCCGACATAAACTACATGCTGACTGCCCTAAAATCAACTACTTTAACACCTCCCACCGCCCAAACAAACGGCGATTACAGCAGAATGATGCGCCAACAAATGCTACATCCTAACCATCTTGGATAGCTTCAGCTGACACTTTACAGCCATACCATGCGCAAGAGACTGTGCTATCGACGCCACCCGTGGATTGTACCAGTTCTTCCTTCTACACAGAGAGATTCCACGCATAGTATCCTCTGATCGAGGCACACACTTCACTGGAGAAGTCTATCGACAATTCTGTAACCAGATGTCAATCATGCAAGAACTTCACTGTCCTTGGCGCCCGCAAAGCTCAGGAAATATCGAGAGACAACATCGCACGATGAAGAACGCACTTTATATGTTATGCGAAGACAGGAACTGTGAATGGACAGATGTTCTAGAATCTGTCATTTCGTCCATGAAAACCACAACCAACAGCGCCACCGGTGTCTCCCCCGCACTATGCCATTACTGACCATCACCCCAACATCGGCCGGGGAAGAGATCTGTTACGGTCAGTCTGAGCAGTCAGCAGGAGGAACGCCATGCCAACCAGTGGGAACTACTATGAGAGATCAACCCGGATCGGCAGCCAGCTTATGAACTATACCACAAGGTAGCTATCCCAAAACCACACATTCCTATTGAAATAAATCATGTAAATCTACTTCTGCTGTTGTCATATTTCTGTCTTGCAACCATACACTTGTCTATAACACTACTGTGTCTAAAAGTACTTGGTGTCGGTATCTGAGGGAAATAGCATCAACAGTCAAACCTGTATCGAAGCCTCCGTTGACGAGAAACCACAATCAAAATCGATTGAAATGGGCCAAGGAGAATATGAAGATTGACTTCTCTAAAGTTTTGTTCACAGACGAAACTTGAGCAACACTTGATTGGCTAGATAGATGGTGCAAAGGCTGGGTAATGAATGGACAGAATTGCCATCAGTGTTTGAGACGCCAACAAGGCGGTGGAGGCATAATGATCTGGGGTGGTATTATTGGAAAAACATTAGTGGGCCCATGGAGAGTACCAGATGGCGTCAAAATGACTGCTGATGCATACATAGCGTTTATGAAGGAGCATCTTGAACTGTGGATGAAAAGGCAAAGAGTTGCCTTCAGAAGGGCCATTGTTTTTATGCAAGATAATGCTCCCTCACATGCTGCTCACAAGACTACTGAATATTTGAAACATTTAGGCTTCGATGGACCTTGAAAAATGAAGTGGCCAGCAAATTCTCCGGATTTGAACCCAATCGAAAACCTTTGGAGCATCATGAAGCGAAGACTGTACGCCAACGGATGACAATTCAGGAGCAATGCTGAATTGTGGGAAGCAATTCTTGACATATCTCGCGGCATTACAGCAGATGACATCCTACAATTAACAAATTCTATAGATTATTGACTTCTTCAAGTAATTTCAAAACAGGGAAAGCACGTTCCCTATTAATTTGTTTAAAACTGTGCCTTTGTTTGTATCTGTTATTTTTTGTTTGATTATCTTATTTATTAGCTTCTTTTGATCATATAAACATTCACGTGCAACATTAATAAACATTTTGTTTGCTCACTTCTGGGAATTTTACTAAACCTTTCTAATAATTTGGCACGCTCAAATCACCATGCTGATAACAAATATGGCGCCAGTTTGTTTACATTGCGCAGATCAGTACAAAGATTTCAGTGATTGTGCAGGTCAGTGTTGCCAACATTGTGTGAAAATTTTGTGTAAATTGATTGGACGGTTTTTGAAATATTAGAAAAGAAGTTATCTCGATAATAATTTGGCACGCAGTGTAGTCCATTTCAAGGTAACTTTAATTGACTTTATACTGTTAGATTTATTATGAAGGTCATTGTTTTCATAATTTGGTATTAACCAAGAAATATTATAGCAAATAAACTTCAGGGCATAATATCTTTTTTAATTAGAAATATTTACAACTTATTTGGCAGCTTTTTTTAAAGATCTATTATCAGAGGATAAAATTTGTGTAATTAAAGAAAGAACAAGCTATCTTGTTTCATCTAACCACTTTTGATCATACGGAAGAAAGTGATGAAAGATTTAAACTCATAACTTACTTTTAAGCCAATTTGCCATTATAGGATATTTTATTCATAAAATTATTTGTTGTACAGAACTATATTTCTGAATCTGAAAAGTTTTTAGCAAATATTCATCTTGCATAAATTTCTTTAAAATTCTGTGCAAAAAAAAAAGAAGAAAAAAATGAATTAAGTTTTCTGTTGAACGTTTATATAAGATTCATCTAATGTTAATAAGAAAACTAATTTAGTAGAAATGCTTTTTAATTTTAAGAAATTACTTTTATTTTGTTATATGAAAGATGGAAACAAAATTACATGAAAAGGTATTTTAGTTGTTACTTAACAGAAGTAGATAGGTTAACATATTGTCCAGTTAACACTGCTTCCTTATCTTTTAAATAGGATTAAAGGTTTATCCTTTGTTTCCTGTTTAGAATGGGGCGTTCTGGTTCCCTCTTCTGAGGAATTAAGAGCAGCTTTCTTGACTTAATATCACTCGCTGGTGATTACGATACTACATATTGAGAGTATTAGGTTGGCAGTTTTCTGGCTGCTGCATCCTGACTGGTAGCAAAGAGCCCAAACTAGCACTTAGAGAGGCTGACTCTGGTCAACAGTTGCATAACATTGGAGTTCTTGCAGCCCCATTTTGCACATGGATAGGTGTACCTGTAAGCACTACCACATAGTATTGCCAACTAGAAGTCTTCGCCACCTTGCATTGCCTTAGATGATGAACTGTGACTATTATTATCACTCTTTTTCATCCTAAATGTATTTCCTATAACTACAATAATTAATAAAAATAAAGTAAACCAATTTGCAAAAGGCAATTCAACATTTTTTCTCCATCATTTATATCCATACCAATTTCTGCAGTGTAGAATCTTTTCTCTTGGAATGATCTTCTGGCATCCTAGCACTTTGTGAAACTAACTAAAACTCCATCTCTACTATTGAATTCTTTGTTCCTGGCTATCTTCCTCTATGAAAATTATTCTAGGCTGTATATGCATGGCCTTGGCATCTGTCTGGGAAAATCTCCCAATAGAAAGGGAATTGTCTCATCTCAAGATTGTTTTTGTGTTTCTGACTTTCACTATTAACCTTTACCCCACTAAATTGTAGAATTTTTCCCTCGCCACTACATTTTTTTGAAGGCACAAAAACATAAGCACCTACTGTTTTAAAATTGTTATAACTTTCTTTGTATTGTGTGCATAGATTTTATTTTTTGTATACTAATAAAAGAATGGATGAGTAATATTTTGATGTAATGTATTACATTTTGCATGCATGTTTTGATGTTGAAAACAAAAAAAATTGAAACACAAAATAAAAAACAAATACATTACCAATTTAATATACTTTAACTTTTATTACTCCTTGTGGAGTTCTGGGCGGGTGCAGTAAGAAGCAAAATGGCTAAGGAGGCTTTCATTTCGTTAAAAGTGACATCCTTCCATGTGTTTACATACGAGTAGACACCAGCATTTGTTTGCTTTCTTTTACCTGACTAGCATATTTATTTGTCTAATTGACAAATAAAGTTAATATTTCATTGTTCATAAATAGACAAAATAATTCACTTTCAGAAAGGCTATTAGGTACATCCATGGGGCCAGTAGCTTCCATAAAATTAGTTAGCCATGGATGCTAGTAGCTTCTCAGCATCTAGTAGTCATCAATATCCACTTGAATAAAGCCTTTAAAATCATCATCGGAGTTTGAATCAAATAAAAACTCCTCAATAAAGATTTTGTTGAATGTTGCTGCAGCCATTTTTGTTTACAAAAACATCACAAAAAATTCATGTAGGTTTAATCAATGTTACACCTTGTTTTAGAGTGTAGAAGGATTCAAAAATGGCATCAGAAAACAAAAGTTTAGCCTTGTCCCAAAGCAATAGTAGGTTCTTTCCAGTTTCAAATACTGGAAAAAGGTTTATTTATAGCAACCCCCTTGAAGCCTAGGGCTGCAAAGGGAGAGAATTCTACAGTGACAATTTAAGGCTAAACTCATTATCACTTCTTCCTTTCTTGTTCACCCTTCTTCTCAGGACTGTAAGATGTTAGCGTACCAAACAGCATAGAAATGGCTTTCCCAACATCTGCAAATATCTTCATGTCAAGTGGCATCATCAATAATACCAATGATCTTGCCTGTATCCTTACCCCCCCCTCCAGATTTGTGCTTTGCAACTTGGATCACACTGTAGTGTTTGTAGATATATACTATGTGAAACTGCAATCTTCTTTGTTTCACTCCTAATTGTTCAGTCACTATAACTCACAGGAATTACTTCTGGCTATACCAACATGATAGCTCAGATCATAACAGATGTCTCTTTGTATCCACTTGTAATAATTGTAAGCATGTCCTCAACACTAAGTTGCTGATAGAATGAGAGTGTATAGCCTCAATCTCTCCTCACTTCAATCAATATGTGTTATCACTACTGCTGATAATGCAGAATGCTTTACTTGTAATTCGATTCTTGACTCATCAGGAGTATGCCTGATTTTTCACCTAGAACCAAGTCTCTATTGTGTGATTTACATACAACTGTATTCAGTTTCTATCATCTTCCAATTAGATTCCCACAAATATATCCCTGTAATCGTACTAAGGAAATGTGCTCTGTTTTCTAAACTGCTTCTTTGAAATCCTTTTATATTTCATGTCTAAGAACTTTAATGAACCTTGTGATTCCTCAAATTATTGTCCTTAGTGTTTTTACCAATTTTTGGCAAAGTACTAGAGGTTGAATTGGTTAAGTAGCTCACTTCAATTTGTCAAACAATATGGCTTTCACTTCTCTATGTCAACTATTATTACTAAAAGAATCTATCAAGCTTTAGATAAGAATGGCACAGCTTGGGCTATCTTGTTAGATACTTCAAAGGCATTTGACAGGGTTTGGTATGCTGGTCTTCATCACAAGCTGAAGAGCTATAGCTTCTGACTGAATTTTGATGATTTAATCTTTAACAAATTGTGTGATGAAAATAGTGTTGAATAGTCATTTTCCTAGATCCCTTCACAATGTTGTAGGGGGTCACCCAGGGCTCTATCCTTGGACTGACTTTGATTCTTATCTACATAACCTTCCTGATAAGTTTCCAACCCAATGTTTATGCTATTGATGCAATTATTTATTCCTGCCTTAATAGTAAGTTCAACAAAAACTGACAGCTGATCTTGAAAATGGCCTTCAATCTTGCTGGGGCAAGAAATAACAAGAGAACCATTTTTCTTCCATCAGCATGGCTGATGCTAACTTCCATTGCACCTTCTTGATGTTTTCCAGACATGAAGTGGAATGATTATATTCAATCAATTACTAGGTCTGCTGCTAGGAAACCTGGTTCCATGTTGTGCCAGAAACCATCTTGCATGTTTATAAATTTCCCATTTGTTTCTGAATTGAATATTGCTGCCATATCTGGTCTGGTATTCATGCTATGTATTGCAAGATTCCTGACAAAATCCAATGAATGGTCTCTAACGTTATTGGTCTTGACCTGGCATCTCAACTTTATGACTTCCCGTGCCTTTTCTATAAACATTTTCATGGCAATTGTTCTAAGCTTTCTTCCTTAGTATCAACTGCATGAATTTAAGCAGTGTTATTAGATTAACAACTAGTTCTTATTTTACCAAGTTATTTTCTAAGTTTATTTCTTTGCACTTATTACCTGTGACTTTCTTCCAGATTTTTGCTCTCCTGGCAACTATGATATTAATATCTTTTGCCTTCCAGTTCTTTTACTTTTTTATTGTCCTTTCTACTAACATTTTCTTTCACTCTTGGTACCCCCCCCCCCTTTGCATCTTAGTGGCATTATCACTTGCTTGGGTGTGAAATCATTAAAAAAGAAAAAAAGTTTAATAAATCTGAATACATAGCAATGAGGCAAAGCAGCAAAATTAAATTTATGATTAATACTTGACACATACAAAATAAAGGTGTATCCTGTTTCAGCTTACATTTGTAAACAGTTTTTTGGGGTTTTACGTTATTAGTTAAGGATTAATAAATACCTATCTGGACTATCTTTGATGACTCTTTCCTCATTCACTCATAAATCTGTTTTTGAGAGATTATTCACTATCACTGAAACAATTCAGAATTCCAAAATACTTTGGACATGATAAAATCCATGTCTGCCAATTCAACATATGGTAGTAACACTTAAGTCTTTTTTCCCTGTATAATATGCATATAGGAAAGAAAACTAAAAAGCTTAAAATGATTAAGAAATTAATATGTACAGATAGTGTAATGGATATTGACACAGAAAGTGGAATTGGTGAACCAAGTTCAAATTCCAGGCTACTCTGTTGCATTCACTTTCATACTAATACTCTTGGGAAAGATGAGCAGTTTCTACCACAAGACAAGGGTTAAATAGTAGGGTAGACTGACCTCTCACTTTGGGTAACAACCAATCTAAGAAGAAAAACTGAATTCCAAACCAAGACAGAAGGGAACTACTCAATTATGTTCCCAAGATGTGACAATTCACATATAAAGAAAAAGAATGGGTAGAGAGCCATGATCACTTACATCTTCAAGGGTCATGGCCTTAAAGGAGGAAGGGAGAAAATGTAGATGTACAGGATTGACAGAATGGGCTAATTTTGCAAAAGCCAGAAGTACTAAATTATGAAATTTAACTATTATAGATTATACTTTTAAAAATGACTGTTTAGATTATTTTAATAGTAGCCCTAACAATAAGAAAATTTAAAATGGTAGTGGGCTTTCAAATGTAGTTCAATTTGGATTTGGTAATCCTGTATGTGCACATTATGTATTATATAACTGGTAAAAAAAAAAAAAAAAAAAAATCAGCATTTAGTTATTTCTTTCCACTAAACAGAACTAATGAAATTTATGAAGTTACAATAATCTAAAATAAGTTATTAACTGGTTTATTTTTATCTTAGGTGCAACCAAATTTGTGTATGTGGAATATTACTTGCATTATGAATTTTTAACTAACATTTTTTTCAACTTAATGTCATTTGTTTTTATCCAACTTCCAGATCATCATCTTACAGAGGCTTATTTCTAATTGATACAGCTCACCAATGATTGTGGAATGATATGAAAGTTGCAATAAAAAGTAAAGAAATAATTAAAAATTAATGACAATATTTTATGAAAAATTCATGAACTAAAAAAATTTAATTTGTAATAATAAAAAAAAAAAAAAAGAAACATACATAACTGAATAACAAAATTTGATAATGACTTATTTAAAAAGACATGGGAATAGTAAAAGAGATGTTCAATATGCCCATATCTTTTAATATATCATAATTAAGATCCAACATTAATCAATTAGGTATTCTTTAGCTATGACACAAGTGAATAATCCTGCAAACCCTTAATGAGATAGGAGTTGTGTGAATTGTGTAAAAAGAGAAAAAATATGCAATGAGTAATAATAAAAAACTGGTTTACATGCTATTTGCCACATGGAAAGGATCCGACAAAAGACTAACTTAAAATATTGTATAAAGTAAACTCCTGTCCAAGTCATTAATCATAATGGAGAGTGTATAAAACTGTCCAGATTATTACTAAATTAAAATGGTTGATATTCATCTTTTGTAAAGATTTGGTCACTTTACATTGAATTATTGTAAAGTTACTAAACGTGAAAGTCAGAAACCAAAATCTGAAGTGAAAGAGGGGGGGGGGGTGCTGGTGGGTAAATCCTATAATTTTACTACATAGTTTTGCAATGGCACAATAAATACATCATTAAATAGATAAATTACATAATTGGTGGATATTACCATTTTTATCAATCTTAGTTATATTGAACACTTGTGTTTAATCTTGATTTTTAGAACATCTCATATGTTAATATCCTTAGCATAAATGCAGATAGATATTTTTATGCAATTCTTTGCAAGCCAACTAATTTCAATTTCAAAGTATTAAACTTAACACATTTAAATTAAAAAAAAAAAAGAAAAAGAAAAAAAAGGAAAAATTACCAACTTGGTCTTCGATATTATTCTAAGTTATTCAAAGCTTTCAAAATTGATTTATTCACAAAATGCACCAGATATCATAGCTTATTTACATTTCATAACAAATACAGAGTATTTTGATTTAAAATAAAGGGAACAATATTTAGGCTTCATTTACATTGTCTATTTGCATTCAAAAAAGTGAAAAATTATGATTAGTATAAATGTTATACTTAACAGCGTAGAGGGGTAGATTTTACTTAAATATGCCAAATAGCAATCATTTTAATAAAAAAAATTGAACAAAAAAAAAAATTGAACAAAAAACTTTTGGAAATCCTGGTGATAAGAACAAATTCATAAAGAGGCTTCTTAAAACAGAAATAAGCAGTTTAGTAGATTTTATAAATTTTATTTTTTTTTAACAATCTGAATTTGGACAGGCAATTAAATATTTATTTTTTTTTTTATTAATATCCTTGTTTAAATTACTCATTTGCAAAAGAAATTTAAAAACTGAAAATTTCACATTGTACATCAAGAAAAATTACTAATCTAAACAATTTTTGGAATGTTAGCCTTTCTCTAAGCTTTGTTTATACATATATCTTAACTTTTATATGAAAGAAAAATGCTAGATTTAGCAGAATAAAGGCATTTTCTATTCAATTAGGAAACAATGTAAAAATCATGAAAATAATTTACACACAAAACTTAAACAAAGTATGACTAACATTAAATTTAGCTTTAATTGTTTCACACACTACTAGCTGAAAAGGTTTGCATGAGTGTCTATTTTGAATTAATGTTTACATCAGCACCAACATAAACTTGTCTGGTTGCAAGTAAATGTCCTGGTCAAATGAAAGTATATAGAAAGCCTAGGAATAGAACTCTTCACAAGTAGCACTTGTGATATATAGGCAACAAGCCCAGATTGTTATTTTTTAAGTTAATTTTTTTTATTTTTATAATAGCAACATGCAAGACAAAGAAAAAAAATAATGTGTGTGTGTGTGTGTGTATATATATATATAGCTTTGTTTTTCGAGGTTAAAGTGTAAAAAAAAAAAAAAAAAAAAAATATGTATTACTATCTTAAAGCAGAAAAATTGCATTGTTTTCAAGGCCATGTACTTTCATCCAATATATGCCAGATTTATAAGTACCACCCCTATAACTAGGAGTATTCCCCCTCCACTTGAGAAACAAAAAAGCCTTTAAACATAAGTATAAAATTAATTTATCTACTTATGTACCACAGGCAACATTGAAAGAGTTTGTTTCAGCCTTGACAGGACAAAGGAAGAAAAAATATCAAGGAATAGGAATAATATAACAAGGGAAACAAAAAAATAGGCTTATTATATTTTATTTACATTTTCTGTATGTATAGTTGTAATTTTTTTTTTTTTTAATTTTTTTTTTAAATCATTTTTAAATTTTTTTTAAAATTTTTTTGTTGCCAAATAAATTTGCAGTTTGCAAAGCAAGTACTGTTTTAACATGTGAACAACAGTAGAGATTAGAAACCAGTGGGAGTTCCTTGCCACAGCTTTCTTTCTCCTCAATTTCTAACTTTAGATCAAATTTTAAAGATTTTTCTAAGTTTTATCGTTGTTTTATTTATCTTTTAAAAACAATTTTACCAGAATTATTAAATAGGCAAAGTAAGAATCAAATCCCACTACATAAACCTTATATTTTTATTGTCATAAACTAATTTAAATATTTTTTCAATCTGTACTTTACAAGTTTAAACCTTCCCATCTTGTATATAATTGTTATTGTGGTTAACTGAATGCTTACACTTCCCAATATTTGTTTTTGTGGTTTTATAATTTTTTTTTTTCTTTTTAATTTATTAATTTGTTTTTCAAAAAGAACAAAAAAGCAGTTTGGTTGTTTCCTTATACCTTATAAAGTTTAACAATTAAATAATCCCAAATTTACCATTTTGAAAGTTTTAGTTTAATAATAGTTTATAGTAAGAGTTTTCTTTATTAGGACTGGATGGGGGCAAAAGAATAGAAAATTTTGAAGAAATTAGGTTAAATAAGTAGAGAAAGAAACATCACCAAATTTGGCTTGTGTTGTTCAGAAAGAAAGGGCAAGTTTAAGAGCTGGAGGGGAATGGAGAATTTTTAAATTAAAGTGTGAAAAGTAAACAAATTAGAATAGGGCTGGGAAAGATAGACCAATATTTTTCCTACATTGAGCTACTATTACCAAATGCTTGTATGGTAGCACCTGTAGTCAAGTCTCAGATTCCTTATGAGCAAGGCAGTGGGTTGAAGCCAAACAAATACTTCCCATACATTAATATATTCAAATTGTTAGTATGCTTTATGTACAGTAACTTTTATTTTCTGGAGTCATTAAAGAGGATGAGGAGGAGAGGCAGAAGTAGAATCAGAAGTAAAAGATTAAAAAAAAAAAAAAAAATTTTTTTTCTTATTTAATTTTTCCATTTTTTTTTTTTTTTTTTTTTTTCCTTTTTACAAATTGACAAAAAATTTTTCGGGAGGGGGGAGTCTTTGTTGTTTCCATTTTTCTTTGTAGATAATATTACTGCTGACAATTCGCCAACATTAACACATGTACATAGTTTGTGCATGTTTTTTTTTTCTTTATAAGTGGTATAATTGTCCATTTCTTCTTCAACATTTTAACAGCAAAGCGTGAATCTTTTCCCTAATAATTTTTGTGTCCATGTTTAAATCCTATTTGAACTTGACCTCAACTATCATCATTACAATTCTGCAACCAAGTAAAGAACTGAACAACTTGTTTTAAAGCAACACCTTTGCCTTCTTGTTCTGCAGGATCATCACTCTTCTCCCATTTAATGAATGCCTCCTCCGAAATTACTTCTTCATCAAACAGGAAGTTAAAGATACTCTTTAAGACACCTGAAATCACAAAAAAAAAAGAAAAAAAAAAAAAATGAATTTCTGAATGATTCAGAAAAAAAAAGAAAAAAAAAAAAGTTCTATAGCTATATGAAAACTAAATAGAATGTCCTCTAAACTTTCTTAAATAAAAGTATAAAATATACAAGTTTCAAATACAAATAAGTATTTCCCTGAGATAAGTATACGGTTTAAGCATTTTCAATTTTCGAAAGAATGGTGAGAGTGAAATATAATTCAGCTTGCAGTTGCAAAGTTTAAAGAAACTACTGAATTATAAAAACACTTATAAACCAGTGACTTATGGATATATATTTATTATAAATATATATTACTGAATTTGACTATTTAATTATAAATACCAAATTTATTAAATGGAATATATATTTTATCATTTGTGATATTCAAACCCGTCTTTCAATTCTTTAAAATTTACCAATAAGAAAAAATTTATTTACTTTGGGGATGTTCCAGTTTGTGATCTAAGGCTTGTAAAGCATACAAAGCTTGTAGCTGGAGAGTTTGGTTGCATAAATACTTTTGTAGTAATTTACATCTTTCTTTAAATAGTTCTTGTTCTACTTTGGCTGTTGACTCCTGAACTGCAAAGAGAAAAAAAAAATCTTGTTAGTTTTAGTAAAGAGTATATATATAAGGTCAAGTCATTCTTTGAGTGCTACTTAGTTGGGTTATTGTTCACAGTGTAGCTGGCCATGGCCAAAACAATGAAGACTTTGGCACAGTTTGACCTGTGTAACGAATGCACATCTGTTTGACTAGGACAAAAAAAAACAAAAAAAAAAAACAGAGAAGCCATTAGAACATTTCTACTAGCAGGTGTGGAAAAGAATATGCCTCAGTTGGAGGACTAAAATGTCATGAATGTTCATCAAACTGTTATTGGAACATACTGTAAGAACCACTGAATGTTGCAACACCTGCACAAGATGATCAAAAAAGTTGCAGCCATCATACAGAATTATGGATTGTGCAGGTGGTATAAGATTTAGCAATGTTGAATGAAGAATTAGCAAGTCAAGTGAATTCTGGTCAAGTATATGACATTCACTTTTGTGCAAATACCCTTGGGAAAGGCATGATTCTATCTCTTCAAGCTCTGGATTAAATAGCTAGGCCAACCCTGCTCCTTAGTCTTAGTACACAAAAGGACATCTATGAATTAAAAAAATTTAAGGAGGGTTGTTTGGGGAGACTGGCAAACTGCACCATTTCTGTTATCACTTCTTCAAAAAGGTTAGGCCCACAAATTTAATCAATGGAGATTCCTGACACGCACACAGCCATTGGTTGATGATGTCACTAAAGCATACAAACATTTTGGAACTACCAATCAAGCTACCAAAGTGGAAATAGAGATGTATGGAGTAATATCCAGTTGTAGAGATGTGAATTGGGGTTGGATCAGCCCTGATTGTGTCAACTGAGGAAGAGGGTCCTGATGTTTCACTCTGCCCTGTTTATCTTTATAATAAAATAATACTGATGACACCTTCTACAGCACATCAGAATATACATTAGGCTTCTAGTTTCATGTGACTAAATAAACAAAATAATAATCTGGTAATAGTATAATTTGAAGAGTTTCCTCCCCACCTCCTACCTGAGATGGCACTTAAGCATACTGCTGTCATCAAGGCTCTGATGAATGGGGATTGCTTTGTCATTTCTTCGGGCACATTAACCTGAATAATAAAAAAATAAAAAAAAAAATTAAAACCGATCCTTAATAATGTATGTATAAGAAGTAGTGAGCCAAATGTATATAGATAAAAAAAAAAAAAATTTACATCAATCCAATCAAAGATTTCTTCATTTTTGGCCTTTGGTGTCAGCAGTAATTTGAGCTCCTCTTTTATTTTTGCTATGGAAATTTTCTCTGGATTTGGTTGTGGTGCATCATCACTGAGAGTAAATTCTAATTTCTGTTGGGAATGAAAAAAAATAAATATTTTTTTTTCATAAGAGAAAGTATATAAGAAATGTATTAAAAAAATTTCACAAATGCATTTTACTCTTTATCAATTAAATTTTGTACACCTAGAAAAGTCTACATGTTTTGTTAATTTTCATATGCAAATCGACAAAATAAACCTATTCTAATTTAAAAGTTACCTTTTCTTTGATGAACCTATCTACTTCCTCTTTCTTCATGAAATCTGACCATTGAAGTCCAGATGACCTCCATAATTCACCAACTTTCCTATGACCCTGAAGAGATGAGGAAGACATTAGTAATTTAGTAAAAGCAAAGTTCTTCAATTGTCAAGAGAATTTGAAAACAATCAATGATTATTATTATTATACAAGCAAACATTTTTAAGGAGTAACTTTAAAATCATAACTAATTCCAAGATATTAGATTGCTAAGCATCACTTAAAATTTCTAACCTATAAATCCATTTTCTTTACAGTACATATATCCTGTTTCTGAATGAAAAGAATTTCCCGTTCTGAAATAATGAATACATCAAAAAGTTGTTGTTAAACCAAAGTTCAGTTGTAGACCAATTGAAATAATTATCAATATCAAAATAGAACATTTGCTATTTAAGCATAAATGTTTGAAACAAATTGAGATGGCTAATTAAAAAGTGGATGCAAAATTAACTCTCCCCAACCATACTAAACACTAGTCTCAATCCAAAGATTATGATAGTAGAGATTGGAATGAAGTTTCTTATAAGCTCCTTCCATAGGATTTGAACAATTTCTGCTTCCAATAGTACAAATTAACAAGTGCTGGGAAGATTCATTTATGAAAATGTTCGGAAAAAAAAAATGTTAGAAGATAATGGAACAAAAGGATAAATGTATTAAATAAAGTTAATGACAAAACTGATGGAAGGAATTACTTTGATAAGAAAAAGTAGTTCCCTTAGTAAAGCCATCTAATTCAAATTAATTTTGAAAAGAAAGATTTACTCAACTCACCAATTGGTGGCTAGCATTATGCAATATTTCAGCAACTAATATTTTTGCTTTGTTTGAAGCTCTAAGAGGCTCACAGGCCTTTTTGAGGAAATTCAATGGAACACTTTCATCCTGAACCATCAGGCCGATTAGCTCACCAAGGTATTCCCATATCATTGGAATATCAATTTCCATATCCTCAGCAGACTCAAGAATTTCATTTAATCTGTAAAAAAATTCTCCAATTTTTACTTCATCCAGATGGAATGAAATTTATATATATATATTACACACAAAGACGGTGGGAAGGGAGAGAGAGAGAGAGCAAGAGGGTAAGGAGAGAAAGAGAGAGGGTAAGAAGAGAGAGAGAGCGAAAGGAGAGGGTAAGAAGAGAGCGAAAGGAGAGGGTAAGGAGAGAGAGAGTAAGGAGAGAGAGAGAGTAAGGAGAGAGAGAGAGTAAGGAGAGAGAGAGAGAGTAAGGAGAGAGAGAGAGAGTAAGGAGAGAGAGAGAGAGTAAGGAGAGAGAGAGAGAGTAAGGAGAGAGAGAGAGAGTAAGGAGAGAGAGAGAGAGTAAGGAGAGAGAGAGAGAGTAAGGAGAGAGAGAGAGAGTAAGGAGAGAGAGAGAGAGTAAGGAGAGAGAGAGAGAGTAAGGAGAGAGAGAGAGAGTAAGGAGAGAGAGAGAGAGTAAGGAGAGAGAGAGAGAGTAAGGAGAGAGAGAGAGAGAGTAAGGAGAGAGAGAGAGAGTAAGGAAGGAGAGAGAGAGAGTAAGGAAGGAGAGAGAGAGAGAGTAAGGAGAGAGAGAGGAGTAAGGAGAGAGAGCGAGAGGAGAGAGCGAGAGGAGAGAGTAAGGAGAGAGTAAGGAGAGAGAGCGAGAGGAGAGAGTAAGGAGAGAGAGCGAGAGGAGAGAGTAAGGAGAGAGTAAGGAGAGAGCGAGAGGAGAGAGTAAGGAGAGAGTAAGGAGAGAGCGAGAGGAGAGAGTAAGGAGAGAGCGAGAGGAGAGAGTAAGGAGAGAGCGAGAGGAGAGAGTAAGGAGAGAGCGAGAGGAGAGAGTAAGGAGAGAGCGAGAGGAGAGAGTAAGGAGAGAGCGAGAGGAGAGAGTAAGGAGAGAGCGAGAGGAGAGAGTAAGGAGAGAGCGAGAGGAGAGAGTAAGGAGAGAGCGAGAGGAGAGAGTAAGGAGAGAGCGAGAGGAGAGAGTAAGGAGAGAGCGAGAGGAGAGAGTAAGGAGAGAGCGAGAGGAGAGAGTAAGGAGAGAGCGAGAGGAGAGAGTAAGGAGAGAGCGAGAGGAGAGAGTAAGGAGAGAGCGAGAGGAGAGAGCGAGAGGAGAGAGTAAGGAGAGAGCGAGAGGAGAGAGTAAGGAGAGAGCGAGAGGAGAGAGTAAGGAGAGAGCGAGAGGAGAGAGTAAGGAGAGAGCGAGAGGAGAGAGCGAGAGGAGAGAGTAAGGAGAGAGCGAGAGGAGAGAGCGAGAGGAGAGAGTAAGGAGAGAGCGAGAGGAGAGAGTAAGGAGAGAGCGAGAGGAGAGAGTAAGGAGAGTGCGAGAGGAGAGAGTAAGGAGAGAGCGAGAGGAGAGAGTAAGGAGAGAGCGAGAGCGAGAGGAGAGAGTAAGGAGAGAGCGAGGAGAGAGCGAGAGGAGAGAGTAAGGAGAGAGCGAGAGGAGAGAGTAAGGAGAGAGCGAGAGGAGAGAGTAAGGAGAGAGCGAGAGGAGAGAGTAAGGAGAGAGCGAGAGTAAGGAGAGAGCGAGAGTAAGGAGAGAGCGAGAGTAAGGAGAGAGCGAGAGTAAGGAGAGAGCGAGAGTAAGGAGAGAGCGAGAGGAGAGAGTAAGGAGAGAGCGAGAGGAGAGAGTAAGGAGAGAGAGAGTAAGGATCGAGAGAGTAAGGATCGAGAGAGTAAGGAGAGAGAGAGTAAGGATCGAGAGAGTAAGGAGAGAGAGAGAGAGCGAGAGGAGAGAGTAAGGAGAGAGAGAGAGAGCGAGAGAGTAAGGAGAGAGAGAGAGAGCGAGAGGAGAGAGTAAGGAGAGAGCGAGCGAGAGGAGAGAGTAAGGAGAGAGCGAGCGAGAGGAGAGAGTAAGGAGAGAGCGAGCGAGAGGAGAGAGTAAGGAGAGAGCGAGCGAGAGGAGAGAGTAAGGAGAGAGCGAGCGAGAGGAGAGAGTAAGGAGAGAGCGAGCGAGAGGAGAGAGTAAGGAGAGAGCGAGCGAGAGGAGAGAGTAAGGAGAGAGCGAGCGAGAGGAGAGAGTAAGGAGAGAGCGAGCGAGAGGAGAGAGTAAGGAGAGAGCGAGCGAGAGGAGAGAGTAAGGAGAGAGCGAGCGAGAGGAGAGAGTAAGGAGAGAGCGAGCGAGAGGAGAGAGTAAGGAGAGAGCGAGCGAGAGGAGAGAGTAAGGAGAGAGCGAGCGAGAGGAGAGAGTAAGGAGAGAGCGAGCGAGAGGAGAGAGTAAGGAGAGAGCGAGCGAGAGGAGAGAGTAAGGAGAGAGCGAGCGAGAGGAGAGAGTAAGGAGAGAGCGAGCGAGAGGAGAGAGTAAGGAGAGAGCGAGCGAGAGGAGAGAGTAAGGAGAGAGCGAGCGAGAGGAGAGAGTAAGGAGAGAGCGAGCGAGAGGAGAGAGTAAGGAGAGAGCGAGCGAGAGGAGAGAGTAAGGAGAGAGCGAGCGAGAGGAGAGAGTAAGGAGAGAGCGAGCGAGAGGAGAGAGTAAGGAGAGAGCGAGCGAGAGGAGAGAGTAAGGAGAGAGCGAGCGAGAGGAGAGAGTGAGGAGAGAGCGAGCGAGAGGAGAGCGAGAGGAGAGAGCGAGCGAGAGGAGAGAGTAAGGAGAGAGCGAGCGAGAGGAGAGAGTAAGGAGAGAGCGAGCGAGAGGAGAGAGTAAGGAGAGAGCGAGCGAGAGGAGAGAGTAAGGAGAGAGCGAGCGAGAGGAGAGAGTAAGGAGAGAGCGAGCGAGAGGAGAGAGTAAGGAGAGAGAGAGCGAGAGGAGAGAGTAAGGAGAGAGAGAGCGAGAGGAGAGAGTAAGGAGAGAGAGAGCGAGAGGAGAGAGTAAGGAGAGAGAGAGCGAGAGGAGAGAGTAAGGAGAGAGAGAGCGAGAGGAGAGAGTAAGGAGAGAGAGGAGAGAGTAAGGAGAGAGAGAGCGAGAGGAGAGAGTAAGGAGAGAGAGAGCGAGAGGAGAGAGTAAGGAGAGAGAGCGAGAGGAGAGAGTAAGGAGAGAGAGCGAGAGGAGAGAGTAAGGAGAGAGAGCGAGAGGAGAGAGTAAGGAGAGAGAGAGAGAGGAGAGGGTAAGGAGAGAGAGAGAGAGGAGAGGGTAAGGAGAGAGAGAGAGAGAGCGAGAGGGTAAGGAGAGAGAGAGAGAGCGAGAGGAGAGGGTAAGGAGAGAGAGAGAGAGCGAGAGGAGAGGGTAAGGAGAGAGAGAGAGAGCGAGAGGAGAGGGTAAGGAGAGAGAGAGCGAGAGGAGAGGGTAAGGAGAGAGAGAGAGAGAGCGAGAGGAGAGGGTAAGGAGAGAGAGAGAGGAGAGGGTAAGGACGGACAGGTAGGAGGGCAAGGACGGACAGAGAGAGAGACAAAAAGAATGCTTATTTACCCTTTCAAATAAACTTCAACATCAATAATATTCCCTTTAACCAAATTGTGTAGCAATTGTCCTGTTTGTCTCCTTGAGACTGCAGAACGTTCCAGAACATATTCCAAAGCTTTAGACACAAAGCAGTGTAGATTGGGCTGACTTTTAATTTCTGTTACACATTCTGTAGCTTCCTAAAAAGAAAATTATGGTGTTAATGGTCACAAAA
The DNA here is from genome assembly GCA_964036315.1 of Acanthosepion esculentum. NCBI lineage: Eukaryota > Metazoa > Mollusca > Cephalopoda > Sepiida > Sepiidae > Acanthosepion > Acanthosepion esculentum. The sequence goes on from OZ038520.1 coordinate 35,904,229, forward strand.
TTTGGCATAAAAAACAAAGCTCCATAATAATCTAAAGAAATAAGCATAAAATTTATCTATTTTTTTTTCCATAATGCATTTTATATATATATATATATATATATATATATAAAAAAAAAAACAAAACAAAAAAAAACTAACTTGAATATCAGTCAAATGTAAGTATTCATCCATTATGGCTATAGTTTTATTCTTCATTTCCGTTTCTGAGAGTTCTTTTATAGCTGGTACTTGTGACTCGGTTGCTTCTTCTTTACCAGGCCGTACATCCCTGGACCGACTGCTTTCTCGACTGGGCCCTCTTGAAGGAGGAGTAGCCCTACCACTGCTGCTATGCACATTTCTGAAAAGTTCAAAGAGGTAAAATTTAACAGTTTAGAAATTTATAAATATACAGGGGGTATGAAAAAGTATAACCAGTTTTTGAAGTTTCCAAATAGAATTTAATGGAAGTATAGGCATAAGAAATTTGTGTTTGCCTCCCATACCTTGAAGGCCCAAGTATTCTTTCTTTGTCTTTATCTCCTTCCTGGGAAGAGCGTGATGGCATTTTACCTCTGGAACTGTTGCTCGGAGCTGAAGATTGAAGTGATCTAGCCATGACATCTCCACGAGCAGGACTGACACCACCCCGACCATACACACGCCCACGGCTTTCTTCTGTTGGCCCACTTAATGCAGAGAATCTACAGTATAATATAAAGTTTTAAATAATTTACAAAGGAAAGAATGACTGTACATAAATTTGTCATACTTAAACATTTGCAGAACAATTGACTGAATGAGTTATTTTACATAAGGCAATTTAGCCAATAATTAAGCTATATTAAGAAAATTTTTTCACCTGTTACCAGGAGTCCGTTCAGATTCTTGAGAACCCTTAAGGCCACCGCTGCTACCACGTGCCCAATTACCGCCACCTGGCCCAAGCTGCACACTATTATCAATCTTTTGCTAAAAAGGAAGAGCAAATTATTCTTTAATAAGAGAATGTGTTGCATGTGTGTACATGGGATAGAAGAGAGAAGAAATGAAAGATAAAATAACACCTTTAGGAATTCAGATAAAGTTACCTTAGGTAAACGAAATTTCATTAGATCTAACTGAGGCCGCATTTGCTTAGATGATACTGTATTCCAACCATCATCTCCTCCAACAGCACCACCCATAGATCCACGCTGACCTTGGTTACCTAAGATTAAAAGAAAATATTAGATTCTCACTATTAAGACTAAAAGATAATTTATATTTTATAAAACTCAACTAATAAAAGTAAGTTGTAATTGAAATTCTTCTATAAAATTTATGTATAAACAACATTTTCAGCAAGACAACTTTTTTTAAAAGTTACCTTTGTCATTAAGTCCAATTCAAGTCAATTAGTGATTGTAACTTTTTAACAGCCTGTAGTATTAAACTGTTGACGTTTTTGTAACAGCATTTACTTTTTGCTTTTCAAAAAAAAAGTCTCCAGATCAAAACTATGGACCCCCGGAATGACCAGGGATTCTTTAATAATATTAAACAACTAGACAGCTGCATCCAGAGACCAGTGAAAATAAGCTGAAGAAAACAATCATGCCTGCAACACATCTCAATTGGTAACATCTTGCTGTTCATTTTGGCACCACAATCATAGTTGTACATTGAGGAATTTAATAAAATATCTTGTCCCATTGTTATTAGCCCTATCAAAATTCCAGAGGAAAATACTGAGTGCATCTTCTTTGAGATGCATGTGTGGAGCTTTTTTTCTTCAATTAAATACAAAAAAATTATTTACATATTTTCCAATTAAAAAACGATTAAAAACTTGTGTATATAAATCATTTTGTAACATTTTTATTAATTCAACAGCTATTAATTTTAATAATTTTGTAATATTTTTATAACTTTTTTGGTCAAAATATAAAAAACCTTTTTTATTTACATCTTTTCCAAATAAACCTTATCAAAATATGGTATATTTAAATAATTCTGAATTCAAAAAATATTCAACATTTTTACTCATTTGACTAATTTTTAAATGTTTGTTTTAATTATAATAAAAGTTTGTTCAGAAAATTTTCTATTTTTCCACTTGTTTAAATAATTTGGCACATTTTAAAGAAAATCTAATTAAAGAAATTTTAATTTATTTAGATAATGCCATAAAATTTTCCAGCTCCACTTGACTAATTTGTCATAGTGTGAAATGGAAGATAACAATAATGATTATTATGAACACAACAGGAAACATTGTTGGGCCTAAAATTATAGTGTTCTTTAAAAATATCCACTGAATGGTGAGGGGGGTGTTAATAGAAAAAGTTACTTCTAAAAGACAATTACATTTAAGTTTTCTTTAAATGTAAACACTGATAGTTTCTGTTTACTTACTGACTTTTGGACAATGCAGATATTCTTTCTAAATACAATGAAATGGAAAAAAGAACTAAGAAAAATATTGCCTATATATAGCATTTTTTAAAAAAATAAATGAAATATTAAAGCAGATATTGGAATATTCCACCTTTTTAAACAGGTATACGTCACTAACTTTCAATTCATCTTAGCAACAAGATAAAAAAATTTAAATTCCAAGTTATCAAAATGGTTTATCAAAACTAATGTGTACAAGTACAAAATATTACTAATTACCTTAACCTAAAACTGAAAAAATACAATATATTAGAGAAATTGAGCTACAATTAAAAATAAGGCTACAGCAAAATTTACACACACACAAAGAAAAAAAAAAAAAAAAAAAAAAAAAGGAAAAAAAGTAGCACAAAATTTCAAATTATTTTTCAGTTAAATGAATGCACAAGAGTAAAAAACTACAAAATGGCACTGAAGACCTTGGCTGAGAATTCTTTTCATTTGAGAAAAATTTACAAGTATCAACTCAAGCTGAACACCAAATTGCATTTTGTTTGAAAATGTCTTGTCTCATTGATAAAACTTTTACAAGAATAATAAGCCAAGATCTCTCACCTCTGTCACTAGCACTACATTACCTCCACTTCTATGGTGGGAACTTCTTTGCAAGGCAGCTGCATGATCTAACATAATTTTCTTTTCTTTCTCTTCTTGAGCTGCTTCAGCATGAATTTGTTCAATTGTTTTAGGGTTGTTTTCAGCATGTCTGGGCACCCATTTGTTTTCTCGTAATTCCATAACATCTTGCAACATAAATCTAACTCTTGATGAGGTTTTTTTTTCAGACACAATTTTCTTCATTTGACTAAAATATTGGTCCATTCTTGGCTGCAAAACATAAAAAATATAAAAGTAAAAACAAAGTACTCTTATATTAATTTATTATATAAAGATGTACAAGTGTATCAAAAGAAATTACAATAGATGAAAGTTACTGCAAGAATCAAATTATGTATGTTTTATTCTAGTAAGAAAAAGCATGATAAAAAATAAAAAATTTAACATACCTTGGCAGCATCTGAATCCAATTCTTTGCCAATAGTCTTTAGTAAACGACACAGACATTCTAAATTTTCTTCATCTTTTGACCGGAGAAGCTTGAATACACATTCATGCATAATATTTTCTGTTAACATCTTCAATTTAAAAAGCTCGCCAATAAAACTAAAAAGAAATCAAAAATTAAGAGAATTATAAACCATTTTATAAAATGTAATTAAAAGAAACTACGCTACAAAGAAAAATAGGTCATAATAACTTACCGAATATTTCCAATTGATCGCCGTTTGGCAGCTGAAAATTCTTCCTCTAATTCTTCTGTTAATTTTTTCTTTTTTTCATCCTATAAAGAAAAAGTTTTATGACTTTGAAATTAAATACAGCACAAAAGCATCAGAAAAGACATAATAAAAAAATTTAAAGATACTTACACTCTTAGCATTCTCAATCTCTTGTCTCTTTTTGCTAAGTGTAGCTTCTTCAGCAGTATCTTTCTCAAACTCCTTTTGGCATCGTGTCAGTAATACCCCACGGAAATTAACAATTTCACCTGCCTTTGTAGCAGATGGAACCCGTAACTTAAAAAAAAATAAAAAAATAATTATAGTCTAAAATACATAATACATTTGAGTGGTTGAATACAGTCTCGTGTCTTTGCATAAACAAAGAAAATCTATATGAGATAAAAAAAAACAAAAACATGTTGTATGGTACATATTAAAATCACATGGTAAGACTTAAATTCTATATTACAAAAGTATATTTTGCTAATTTTTCTACAGAGAATTAGTCACATGAATGTTTTTAATTTTGTTTTTCCTAGTATGAGCTTATTTTTTGTTGCAAGCCCATTGCATTTTTGTATGAATATCTACACGCATGATCTAAATATTGCAAAAATTTTATGGTGGAGTAATGGATAATAGCTTGGATTGAGGAATCCGAGAGCTGAGTTTAAATTCCAGTCAGATCCAATACATTCACTTACATGCTAATACCCTTGGGAAAGGTATGAATCGTTTTCTCCCCCCAGCTATGGGTAAATAGCAGGACAAACCAGGTTCTATAGCGTTGGATAGCAATTGGTCTATTGTAGAAAGAAATGGCAACCTACTGCAGGAAAAAAGCTGCCTTGTTAGTCAAGTATCAAAAGATATATGATTGCCTAAGCATTTATCACACATGGCACATGCAAAGTGAATAAAAAGTCCAATTTAAATTTAGCTGATACAAATTCTAATAATTTACACCATTTTAATTTCAAGAACAAAAGTTTACTGAATAAAGCTACAGATATAGCCACAAGAGGGGGAAAAAAAACTTCTGTAATCAACATGAAGCAGAATAAGGATATAGTCACAATTTAGATTTTCAGAGCTCTATAAGCATTCAAGAAATGTCTGGCAGCACAAACAAATCATGTTTGTCAAGAGACATGAGAGAGATGGAAACGCGAGAGCTATGCATACGAGAGAGATGGAAACGCGAGAGCTATGCATACGAGAGAGATGGAAACGCGAGAGCTATGCATACGAGAGAGATGGAAACGCGAGAGCTATGCATACGAGAGAGATGGATACGCGAGAGCTATGCATACGAGAGAGATGGATACGCGAGAGCTATGCATACGAGAGAGATGGATACGCGAGAGCTATGCATACGAGAGAGATGGATACGCGAGAGCTATGCATACGAGAGAGATGGATACGCGAGAGCTATGCATACGAGAGAGATGGATACGCGAGAGCTATGCATACGAGAGAGATGGATACGCGAGAGCTATGCATACGAGAGAGATGGATACGCGAGAGCTATGCATACGAGAGAGATGGATACGCGAGAGCTATGCATACGAGAGAGATGGATACGCGAGAGCTATGCATACGAGAGAGATGGATACGCGAGAGCTATGCATACGAGAGAGATGGATACGCGAGAGCTATGCATACGAGAGAGATGGATACGCGAGAGCTATGCATACGAGAGAGATGGATACGCGAGAGCTATGCATACGAGAGAGATGGATACGCGAGAGCTATGCATACGAGAGAGATGGATACGCGAGAGCTATGCATACGAGAGAGATGGATACGCGAGAGCTATGCATACGAGAGAGATGGATACGCGAGAGCTATGCATACGAGAGAGATGGATACGCGAGAGCTATGCATACGAGAGAGATGGATACGCGAGAGCTATGCATACGAGAGAGATGGATACGCGAGAGCTATGCATACGAGAGAGATGGATACGCGAGAGCTATGCATACGAGAGAGATGGATACGCGAGAGCTATGCATACGAGAGAGATGGATACGCGAGAGCTATGCATACGAGAGAGATGGATACGCGAGAGCTATGCATACGAGAGAGATGAGAGAAATGGATATGAGAGATGAGAGAGAGAGCATTTAGACCTATTTAAGACTGATGATCAAGAAATTTTTACTTACCAAGGTGAGATATCGACAGAGATTTGCATAAGCTACACTAAAACTGGGTTCACTTATAGCCTGCGGATGGAAAAAATAGCAAGTTTAAAAGATATTCTCTGAGATAACATACATTACATAAAACTAATGACTAATTTTGTAAAACAAAAAAGTCTCTATAAAATTATCTTAAATGTATTTTAATAAATTTAGTATCATTGGAGTTTCTTTAAACTCTTATATAAACAATAAGCCATTTTTTTTTTTTTTTTATTAATTGCTTACCTATAGAAATTTTAAACAGTAAAAATATCACAAGAACCTTCCAAAAATCAGGTAATTATTGAATTTTCATAACATTTTAGTACTTATGAGTTTATGGAAAGAGCAGTTTTGTAAGAAGCATCTTTGAAAATAATTTTTTTTTTTTTAATCCAATGATATATACAAATTTTATGAAATCTATCACATGAATACTAAAAATACAGTGTAACCCGGATATAAGAGAGTTGTCGGGACCGGAGAAGAAGTCTCTTATATCCGGGTTTGGTCTATTATATATACATTAACACAGGCTCTAATTTGGGACCAGAGAAAATCTCTTATATCCGGGTTACACTATATTTACATTGTTATAAAGAAAAGTCCCTGAAGAAATTAAGCCAACTGAAATTTTAATTATCTTCAAAAGTGGTAGAAAATTAGCCCTGAATATGAAAACAAGACAGCAATAAATATGTTTTTTATTTGATTATTATAAGACCAATATTTTAGTTTCATTTTCATGTGTTTAAAATTGTTCAATTTTCTTTTAAAACTTTCCCGTAAATAAACTATTTCTAAATAAGTACAAACAATTTTATTGAATTATACATGCTATTTATTTTTTAATGTGTCATAAGTTATAGTATAAACATGTTTTATAAGAAAAGTCTTTCAAAACTTAATATCAAAAAATAAAATAAATAAACAGTTACACCACTTAAATGAAATTAAAGTTTAAATAAAAAGAAAAGAGACGATACCTTTTCAAACAAGAGATCAATGACAACTTTTAATTTATTTTCTGTGTCAATTTGTATTTCCCGTATCTGGGCAAGTAAAACATGGAATTTCTGAGGAGTCAACTTGTTAAGAATACTTCTAACTTTACGGTTTATCTGAAAAATAAAAATTATCAACCATTGAGCAGTGGGAAAAGACTGAAGGGAAAAAAAAAGCCAATAGTGTGCTTGTAACAAAAAATATCCTGGATAATAAATCTAAGAATGAAAAGAACAATTCAAACTGAAATTATTTATAATTAAGCTTTTTTTTTTTTTTTTTTTTTTTTTTTAAATAACTTGAATTGCTTTTATAAGAAATCTTTTCCACTATGGAATAAAGATTTAAAAGGAACAGGATAAAAAAAGAAATGCATGCAAAATTTAATATTTCACAGTATTATTATTCACCTCATCCTCCGACTCTTTTGAAATTTTATAAGATGGTTTCCAGGCATTTTCACATCTGTTTAATGGCACATCTGTTGATATGCACAAGGTTGTAATCTTCTTTACTTCTTTTCTTCCACTGCCTTGTTGACTCCCCCTCTTTGTCATGCTACCACTGCTACTAGGCTGTCAAACAAAATGACAAAGTTTTAATATACCATTAACTTTTCATCAAGAAAACATAGCTAATCATTGTAAAATAGTTTTTGTTTTTAAACAGACTTACTGAAAACTTAGTGAAAAGGATTAAAAAAATAGTGAAAAGGATTAAAAAAATATAGTCAAAGATTAAAAATACAATTAACATTTTACAATTACTTATAATTTCTTATTTTTACTCAATATTTATTTTACCTTATTAGAAATGGCATGCAGGAAAGAATTAGACATACTGATGAAGCCCTACCGATACAATAATTCAAGACAATATTTTTGTATGTAATCTACAAACATTTGAAGCAAAAGTCATTTACTATTTTTTAGATAAAAAAAAGAGTTCATACACATACCCCTTTTGAAGACTTGACATAACCTGGAGTGAAGTCATAGGTACTTTGTATTCCAGTTTTTTCATAGGCTCTTGTTGATTCTTGAGTGTGTGGCTATATATAAATACAATATGTATACAAATATGATAAACATTAACAATGTTATGACTTCAAGAAAAAAATAATATTCTAAGATTTTTGACAAAAAAGAAGTTTAAATTATTCTGATTTGAAAATGTATAGTTTAAAAATGTAGATATGTAGACAATTTAGCTGCATACAAATATTAAAGCTCTTAATTTTTGCATAGGTAATAATCATGTTAGCAACATTCAAAATGTCATTTCAATTTACATTTTCAATAAACTTCATTTATATATATTTTTTTACCTGTTTCATTCAAAAATCCACTTCTGTATATATGCATATCATATGCAAAATATTTTATTTATAGCAGGCTTGTTTAATTGCATTATATTCCTTTTCAATAGCCACATATAGCATGACAAAGTTACTTTTCCAAAGATAATTTAAATTAAATAATAAAATGAACTTATGTTAATATTGACTCAACTGACATGTAGTTGTGTTGGGTAATAATATAACTATTTAAATTCACTGCACAAAACTTATGATATTAGTACATTTAGAAAATTTCACTTTTTAAATTTTTGTTTTTTTTATTTAGCAGTAAATAATCACAGGTAAGTTTCAAAACATTTTTTTTTTATTTAATAGATAAACACTATGGTTTCATAAAACATACCTTAAACAAACTAGATTAAATGATTTCAATATAGGGTTAGATCTCAAATTAGGCATTACCTTTGAAATCATTTGATTTTATGCAATTTTCAGGGTTTACCAACCTTATTTTGGAGGTCCCAAATTTAAATGGTATGTTATAGATTGTTGAAAAATGAACAAAATCCTTTCAATTTGGCTTGTAACAGTTTTTAATAGATATCTTAAATAGATTAGTAAATAGTAATTTCTCATATATATATATATATATATATATATATATATATATATATATATATTTTTCTTACATGTATTTCAGAATGTTGAGCTTGTCAACCAAATGAAAAAGCATCAATGAAAGCTTTTTTTTTTTTAAATCTACAAATGTAAACAATATGATTAAGAAGCTCTTAAGTGATTGTAAGTCATGAAATGGTTCAATTACATTTGATGAAGAACAGGTACAGATAAACAAATTGCCCTAATCAATAAAAATTCATAATTCAAACTGAACTGAATATTTTGTTCATAATCATAAAGCAGATAAGTTGAAAAGACCAGAGTTGGTCAAATAAAATAGTATAAAAAACTTCAGAAATAATGCATCTTGTTGACAAATGGGTCTGGAAAATCAACACTAACTGCAAATCTCTCATCAAATAAGAATGGTATAAATTCTCTATTTCACAAGGTGTTCAATATAACCAAGGAAAATTATGAGAAATCAACTCAGAAATCAGTTAGACTGACATAACAGATTTGACACACAAATGGTTTGTAGGTTACAAAGAAATTGCTAATGATGGGTTACATTATATATCATTTAGAATGCAAAACAAATATTGGAAATATCCAAAATGGGCAGGCATACAAATATTAGAAGAGGTGTCAAAAGAGAATGGATGAGTTCAAGAAACTGCCAATTTATCTTACAAAATGAGAAAGAAATTATTTAAATTTCAGTAAAATATAGCTTAAAAGATGAAAATTTTCTTAGTTGGGGGTTGTAAATTCTTGTATCTGGGTTCATCTTTTCTGTGATATTCTCCATTTGTCTTTAGTAATTGAACATATGTATACAAATTGAACCAGGGATAATCCAATTTCAAGCTAAACCTTTTGAAAATAACCCATTTTCACCTATCTTACCTTTATCAGCTGACAATTTGCTTTTCAACATGCTACATGCCTACATGAAATGTATAAAGAATATTTGCAAATTTTGGTTTCAAAATAGATGCCTGTGCCACAAAATGGTAAGCAAACTGCAAAAAGTGTTCTATATGTAATGAGGGAGAAGACACCAACCATTAATTTAAATAATCTAATCAAGTTTGTTTAAGGTATATTTTAGGAAGCCAAAATAGTCAGCAATTATGTTTACTTACCATTAAACAAAAAACCTAAATCTGCTAACTGCATAACTTTTGCCAAAGATGTACAAAATTTTTTTTTTGCTATTCAATATCAAATAAATTTATAATTTGTGGGTACCAATTTTCCAGAATCACAAATCGCAGACTCTGGTTCTTAACATACTTTCCATTATTAAATGATGAATTAATCATTTGGCCTTCTTTCAAAGTCTTTAATTTTTCAGAACTATATGTACAATTTTGTTAAAGTTTTAATTTTATTCCACTCTTTAAAAAATTTCTACAACACTTGTTACCAGATTTGTTTATCCTCCCATATCCACATTAGCAATAAACTATGGTCATTGGCAATCATTGCAATTTATCAAATTCAGTTTCCTATTATAAAAAGCAAATTACTTCCTGTGCCAGTGACAATCAGATAGAATTCAAGGTTTAATGCAGTTAAATATCTCATCACATGTGCAATTTTATGAAGAATTCTGATGATGGTAAAGTATGCCAGTGTTACAAGTAGCAGTGCTGATACACAAGCCATTGTTTGCTGCCAGTATGTGAAGCATTTCAAAGAAACAAGTCACATTCCACACCACAGGAGAGACTGCCAGGATATAACACTTTTTTCTTTTAAGCATTTTCATTTTAGTTTTATACCCCACCACAACTGGAATTACTCACTCAATTTGAATTTATTTTTATTTGTTTTAATTTTTATTAAAAATATATTTCTTTATAGGTCACAAAACTTGTTTTTGCATTCAGTTTTAATTATATTATTGCAATTTTCCAATTAAGTATAATAAAAAAAGGGGGACATCCCCCCAAAAAACTAATTTACCAATGAAAATTTGAAATGGAAAAAAAAAAAAAATGTCCCCACTGCCCAGTTATTGCTACATTAAGTAAAATATTGGATAAAAAAAACAAAAAAAAAAAACATTAAGAGTTATATTTTACAAAAAATCTGAAAAAGTAGATAAAATAAATATTGATACCTTTGTTAAAATCACATCAGGTAAATCTGGCAATCCACTTGGCTTAGACAAAGATTCATTAGAAAACTGCAACTCAAGTAAGAAGTCTCTGTCATACTGCTTCTTGCCTTCAGGATTGAGAGGACTCCATTGGTCTGGAAAATTAGCATATAATAGTTCATAAATTTAAAAAAATTAAAATAAAATAAAATTACATTTTAAACTGAGAAATCATTAAAACACTATACTTTAATATAAATGAAATATGGCTTAGTTTTGTTCTAGTAGTTTTTCACTTCATTGGTATGATAATAAAATTTAAATTATTACTCACTGATCTTTTTGGTATAAAAACTAAGACGTAATTTTAAAAAAAGAAAGAAAAAAAAAAAAGTTTTTCCAGCTATTCCTTTTTAGATTTCATTTAGTATTAAGTGAAGTTATATAAACAAGATTCTTTTCCAAAGATTAACCAAAACAATTGGAATTTCATTACCTAACTATAATCTCACAATGAAAAGAATTTCAATATAAATCCATACATAAACTGTAATGTACATCCAAATATTAACACTTTTCAGAGCATACAAGATACTACTATGATCCTAGGTACATGGCTAGAGAGCAATATTAATCCCACGCAGTGCATGCATATAAGCAGAAGTGCCAATCAATATATAAATCTTGTCAATTCATATGCAATTTGTTTAGTATAAGAAATTTGACCCATCTTATATTTTTACTGCAGTATCTTTTGTTTGTAAATCCACCTCTGTATTTGTTATCTAGCATTTCAAGTATAGACAACACTGTTGGATCTTCCATGAACTAGAATATCTTAAATGTTATACTTTTTTTTTAATAGTGGCTACAAGATTGTGTGTTGGATCAAACTATAGACAAGAGGAAGTGAGAAGATTTTTAACAGATGTCATAAGGGAAGTATATTTAACTTCAACAGAGAATGTAACAAGGAGACCAAACTAGAAATTTGGGTTGACCAGAAAGTTCATGCCAATTTTTAAGGAAAATTAAAACAAAACAAATTTATGCCATTAAATATTTATTCAACTAAATAGGAACCATTTTGGTGCACAACCTTTCTCCATTTTTCCTTCAACTTAGATTCCATCTTCCTAAAATTTCAGTGGCTTCTCAGCAAAGAAGTTTTTTTAATATCATCCAAAGAATTGAAATTTTTACTATTGAGATTATTTTGCAAGGACCTGAATAAATGAAAATCCAAAGGAGTAATATCTAGTAAATATGGTGGGTAGGGTAACACATCCCAGCCAAGCAGCAACAATTTTTGCCAGGTTGTCAAAGAAATGTGAGGTGTGGCATTGTCCTGATGGAAAACACCAATTCTGGCATTTTTCTTGAATTGCTGCCTTTAATTCGTCCGGTTGCAAGTAGGACTTTTCAGAATAAGTTGACTGGTTACTTGGCAGAGGATTCTTTACCAATTCCATAAGATATACATGACTTTCTTACAATGAACATGATCCATTTTTCATCACCCATCACAATTTGCTTAAAAAGGGTACATTTTCATTGTTTATATAGTAAATCACAGATGAAATGCAACCCAAAAGATTCTTTTCACTCAGATCATGTGGTACCTAAACATTGTAGCAATTTGAGTACCCAAGTGTCACTAAGTGCTCATGGATGGTGGATTTTGACAAATTTAGTGTTTCTGCCAATTCACACATTATGTGGATTATAGTCAATCAATGTCTTGATTTGGTAGTCGTGTGTGTTTGTGTGCGTATTATATATATATATATATATATATATATATAGAGAGAGAGAGAGGTTTGCCTGAGTGTTCTTTATCAATAAGAATACAATCACCAACTCTAAACTTAGTGAACCACTTCAGTACAGTTCTGTCAGCTATATCACCTTCACTATACCTTTTTTGACGTGTTCTAATGTGTTGGAACATAAACTAAAAATCGGCATGAGCTTTCTGGACAACCCAATATTTACTAAACTTAATTTAATCTTGCACAAAACCCAAAGGGAAAGACACCAATGACAATCAAAAGTAAATTATCTATCCTACAAAATTAGTATTAATTATTGCAGCTTTGTAACTGAAACAATTTTTCAACAAAATTAATGCAACTGCTTTAAATTTGAGTTTTAAATTTCAAAAAGGTGCTACACATACTGGGAAATTAAATTTAGATTTGAATAGAAGTAGGATAACATGTCTTTAGTTATTTAGGAGTTTAAAGACTGCACAATTAACATTCATTATATAAGAATTAGCTCCAAAACTTAATAAAAACACTTACTTTATGAGAGGTAAGATTCAGGATAATTCAAAATATTATTTGTTTCATATGCAAACTTGATTAAACTAAAAGATTATAGCATTTTTACAATGGAGCTTTCTCTTAGAAGGAACACTGTAATTCAAAATTTAGTCATAATGGTCAACTGATTCCTTAGAGTACTGTCAGTACACTTGCCAGATAAATTTTGTTTCAAACAAGTCCAGAATATTTTCATAACCCAATAATTAAAACTTACTTACCCTCTTTATATCTATATTTAAGGATAGTTTCTTCACCTTCATCAATATTTTCTTCTTCATCTTCATTATTCTTAGCTTCATTCTTTTCATTTTCATTTGCTACAATTTTATCTTCAATTTTTATTTCTACTTTAGTAATGTCTTCTTCATCTTCAACAGGTTTTTCCTCTTTACTTTCCACAACCTTTACATCATTAGGTGAAGCACATTGTTCTTCCCTATCTTGCTCTTTAAATTCCTGTACAGAAGACTACAAAATAAAATGAAGCAAGTATTAGATGGGCGCTGAAAATTTTTTGGCTTTACCAAGAAGTGCTTAATGATACAAATTTTATTTCCACTTCTGTGCCTTTAAAGTCAATTTCCTTTGTTTAAAGAATGCCAGCAATTAGTTATAACAGCTTCAAAAGCATTACATTATAATCATGTAGTAAATTAGTTTAGGACAATATATATTCAATTAAAGCCTCTGCTAGAATGATCAATAGCAGAATGAAATACATATATAAAATCATTATTTAGTTCAAAATTGTGATTTAATATGAAGTTTTTAAAAATTTGCAGATAATTAGGAGGACAGGATTAAATATTTACCTCAGAATCTTTTAGTGTTTCATTTTCCAATTCCTCTTTACTTTTTCCTTTTTTAACAATTTCTTCCTTTTTCTTTTTGGGTTTGTCTTTCTTTAAATCTTTAGCTGTAAAATTTAAACAAAAATTTATTAAGAAAAACTTGCAGAAATCAGTTAATTTCTCTAGCAAATGAATCTGATAAACTCACCAGTATAATCTTCATTAATTTTTGAGCCTTCCAATAGTGATGACACTCTAGCAGAATCTTTATCATCAGTTACTGGTTTCTGTTCAGCCTCAATTTCTACTTTCATACTTTTACTTTCTGCAGACTTTTCAGGCACCACAGTTTGAGATATGGGTGGTGAAGATGGAGGAGAAGAAATTTCCTTTTTAAGGTCAAGTGTTTGTTGTATTTTAGCATCTGTATTATTTTTCTCTACACTGGTATCAGACTTTGAACATGTCGGGAGTAATGTAGTTTCTGCATGGTCATCAGATTCTGTGACTATTTCAACAGGTGGTGATGACTGTTTCTTTTGTGTTTGCTGAGTCACTTGTGCAGGTTGTGTTACTTGACTTGAAACTGGAGATTGTGGAATAATTTGCTGTTGCGATGCTTGAAGCAAGGATTGCTGCTGCTGTGAGGACAGTTGTTGTAAAGGAGCCTGTGCAATTTGCAAAGGAGCAGTTTGTGAAACCTGCTGAGATTGTTGCTGTGGGGCCACAGGAGTTACTGGTGAAATTGGCTGAGGAGGAGCCAACTGCGGAGGTGGCTGAGAAACAACTTGTTGCAAGGGTTGTTGAGAGGTAACTTGAGAAACCTGAAGTAATGTTTGTGTCAAGATTAAAGGCTGTGATGTTGGTGCTGCAGCAACAGGCTGTGAAGATTGAGGTGCCACTACTTGCTGTGCTGTCTGTGTTGGTGGTACCACCTGTGATGCTATCAATGGAGGTACTGCTTGTGTGGCCACTTGAGAAGCTTGTGAAGCACCAGGTGGTGCTGGAGTAGGTGCTATCTGAGGAGACTTATTTTGTACTGGAGAAGATGGCTGAGTAGATAGAGGTGATTCCTGCAGAGAAAGTGGAGATGATAAAGTGTGGGACTGTACTGCCATCAACTCTTGATTCTGTGATGTACCACTTGGGAATACCATACAGCCAGTGTCTTTCAGGTTTTGTACAGGGCCAGGGATGCTTCCAATAGTCGATGGTGGACTCTTGCTAGGCTGTCGTCTCTGGGGCTGGGGCTGTGATTGAGGAGTCACTGGGCGTGGAGAGATATGTGAAATCTGAGCTTGAGAAAGACCTGGTTGTGGTGGTGGTGGTGGTGCTGGCTGTTGCTGGACTGAAGCCAGTTGATGTACCTGGGTTTGGGTGTGTGGCACTTGAGCAGCTGGTGCAACAGCTGGAAGGGACTGAATTTGTTGGGTTAGTTGAACTTGCTGATGGGGTTGTTGTTGTTGAACTGTAGGTGGAACGCTTTGAACTTGCTGCATTGATAATTGATACGGAAGACACAATGGGTCTTGCAACTGATTTTGTGGCCCCGGCTTTAATGTTGCAGCCACCTGTGCAGCAAATTGAGCTCGCATATCGCTAGTCATTTGACTACCCTAAAATGAGAAAATTAAATAATTATAATTACCTTAAAATCATTTTAGAAGGAACACTGAAGTACAGTTAGAGTTTACAGAGCAATGCATAATCAAGAATTAGTTCTATCCTCTCATTAAATGTGTGTGCATACACACACACACACACACATTAGAGATGTGCAGTTTAACTGAAAAACTGACTTTTGGTTTCATCTTCACTGTGAAACTGCATCCAAATATTTTATGAAACCAAATGATTTCAGTTTAATTTTTATATCACTGCTGAGTGACCATATCCAAAGAAACATTGAAAAAGACTTTCAGATGTTAATAAAATTAAATTTTATCAACATTTATACCATTATTGTAAGAGGAAAAGATTGAACAAAAATGTTAAAAACAATTGACTAGCTTTAGGAAATAAATGTGAAATTTATTTGTTCACAAAAGAAATGAAGGAAAAAAAACAAAACAAACCCTTTGTGGTAAGATTAAGTTAACAAAATAGCGAGTAAAAATAAAAAAAATAGTTGCCAGTTTTGTCTTAATGTTAAATTTTATGAAGTTGAATTTTTTGTAAGGGTTTCCTAGTAAGCCAGTGAGTACACCAATCATGAAAAAGTTATTGTAAACAAGAAAAAAGATTTTATTTTATTTTATTTTTTTTAAATGATCTAGGGAAAGCACCTAAATTAGATATTAAGAATTAAAAATTAAAATAGTTCTTAATTTTGCTTTTAAAATTTGTATATTTTCTGATATGCAAGTCACTAGTGTAAAATTAAAAATGTCATTTTTCTTAAACCCCAAGTAAAAATTATTTTTTTAGCCATTATAGTTTGGTGGGTGTTCTGCCTACAAAATTCTTCTAAACAAGAAAAATTAATTCATTTTATTTTTAAAATATCTTTATGGCCTTATCTAGCAAATACATTTAAGTAAGATTAGATTAAAATGATTAAAAATAGTTTTTAATTTCAGTTTTAAAATGTGTATCTCTAAAAAGAGCAGGTGATACTTGTAGATTTGGAAATCTACACGTTCTAAAAATGAAATTAAATGCTTTTAATTATTTTTGTGTACTTGCTAGATAAATTTATTTATGTGAAAAAATAACTCAATGATTTTCCTCGTTTAGAAGAACCCCAATAACAGTTGACTGGTGTAGCAGAAAAGAATTGCCATATTTTTAAAAACATGAGGGGTTTCATTTTTTGGCTTTTTAAAAGCCATATCAAACTAATTTCTGGAGAACTATATCATTTTCTCTCTCATATTTTTGCAAAAGATGGAGCTCCCCAGTATTGCATTTAACACACTTCTGTGCAACTTTATTTTTTGTGCTACGTAGCAGTGAAATTCCCATGAGCCATTTGTTTACTTCAGACAACATAGATCCTGTGCCCAATGAACTGCAAACAATCCAGTGAAACTATAATTGCACTCAAAAACATGTACTATATATATATATATATATATATTTTTTTTTTTTTGCATATTGAGGTAGATCATTTTTAGAACGTATTGTTAACAGACAACGAATGTCTATTAGAACAGCTCATGATCAAACATTATAGATATTCTTTGTCTTCTATTTAAATGTTTGAAATCTACATTTAAGAGCGAGATGGCATATGGAAAGGTTTTGGCACAGTTCATTCCTTAAATATCAGAATATGAATGTAGTCATTTCTAGTAATTCCTTGTATACATCAATGAAAATACATAGAGTAGGGCTGAAAATTTCTTTGCTTAAACAAGCAGGCACAAATGTTTGAGAGCAGAGGTACAAATATGTCTTCATATGTGGAGAAAGTTGGCTGAATTGAGAACTTCAGTACTCTTTGTAGATGCAGACGCACAGACAGAAACAAGTGTCAAATTTTATTATTAAACCCAAATGTTTTAATAAAATTTGCATTAACCAATAAATGATAGTAAAATTTTCAAGATATAATTATATTCATACATAACACATTAATTTCATCTTCTATTTTATTTGAAATATATAAATTGGTTGTGTTCGATCTCTTGCAACTATAGCTGATGATCATATTGTATAGAAATATGAGAGGATACTTATATTTAAGAAGTATAAATATTGGGAATAACAATGATTACCAACACATTTGAGAAATATTTAAAGAATAATAAGCAAATATTTGAGGATGCCGATTTTTCAAAATTAAGACAAAGATGAAAAATTATGAAAGCATAAAAAATTATTACCTGTACAAAAACATCACAAAGAGAAACATACTTGGGTCTTTAAAGGAGATGAAAACTGATTTCTCTTTTTTAATTTTTAGTGATAAATGTAGAGTTACATTAGCTATAGTAGGTTTTATTCTTCATGGGAATAGCATAACAGTAGGAATGTGGAGTAATGTTTCAGGCTAATATAGGTTCTTTCCAAGCTAATCATGGTATTTGATGCAAAGAATATTCTAATTTCTTGAACAGGAATGTTTATAAAGGACATAAATCACCAGGGGTTCCAAGCTAGAATATGTACATTCAAAACAATGTTAAAAAAAAAAAAAAAAAAAAAAAAATTGGAAAGTCAACTATTGCCCATTTTACTAATTAAAGCCTGAATATATTCAAGAAAATGAGATGCTTATTTTATAATTTTTGAAGGAATTCACTTCCACAGTTAGAAAAGAAATGAACATCTTCCCGATTGTAGTTTTAATTGAGTGCATAATTTCAAGAATATTGATAAAGATTGTTTCACAAAAACAGTGTGACCAAAGTAACATGTAAAAGTTAGTCTTGGGGAAGAAGAAAAAAAAAAAACGCATTTTGGCTGTTTGAAGCAAAATATCATTTTAACTCGCTGTAAAAATTAATTCCATGAATAAAAGCACATACAAATTACATTTTTAGAAAGATTTTCTTTTCTTTCCACCTATATGAATATTTAAGATTAGACCAGAAATACAAGATATTGTGAGTTGAACAGACAATTGCAAATTTATCAATCTCAAACATAATCAGATATTGACTAGAAAACAACATTAACAGAGTATTTTAGTATTTAAATAAAAAAAATAAAATATCTTTTTGAATAAAAATATGGGGATGTTCTCCTAAGAATAGCATGGTATTAGCAGTGTGGCATTTTCCTGAATTTAGTTATTTTGTAAAAAAAAAAAAAAAAACAACAACAAAAAACAAAAAAAAAGTTTATTTTCTAAAGATTGAATGAAAAAATTTTCCATAAGATGGCTGAAAAATATCAATAAATTTACAATAAAACTATTCAGAGATCTTCTGAGCAACACCAGTATCGATCAAGAGAGAGTTAAAGAGAGAAGTCAGAATATTATCATTTATAACTTTTTCTTCCCAATTTGTGGACCTTAGTTACTATATTCTTAATATATGATATAATGCAAAAAATATCACAAAATCGATCAATAATTATTCACAACTATTTATACTTGGAAACATGCATGCAATTACAAGTAATGTATAATATTTAAAATTTTGAAATCATATTTATTTTTGGCACAAGAATTTTTAAACGGTTTCTAAATCTTTGATTGTCTTTCAATCATTCCATCTCACCTATGAGGCACACTGCACCATTTGGGAACCACTGTCATAGAGTAATAAACAGACAACTTGATAAGCTCAGCAGTCCCCCCCACCCAGATATTGCATAAGTTTCACAAAATTTCTGGAATCTTAAACTATTTTTTATCAATTTTTTAAAGATTTTATCCATTTCTTGTTATATGTGATTTAGATCCAGAGACATACTATATATCAAATTAACCTTTCCCAGTAGTGCTCGTAGTTTAAAGTTTCTTGAATGGAAATTTGATAAGTGATTAACTCCTAGAAAAGGTACATGCAGAAGACTGCCCCAAAACAATAAGTACTACACAGCATTAAGACAACTTGGGGGGGGGGGGGGGGGGTTGAATATATTAGGTCATCCCATAAGTTCTGTCCGAATTCTAATTTTTTGTTAAAATGAACGAAATTTAAAGAGTATTCTATAATGTCTAATGGAGCTGAACATTATTTTTATGTTTAGATGCATTTAAACTGATCAAATTTTATTTCAGAGAACAATAAAATTAAATTTTGTTTGATTAAAACCCTGCTAACATGGAAGTACCCAAGAATCATTTGAGGCACATAATGCTTTATGAGTTCAAGAAAGGAAACTCAGCAGCCGAAGCAGCTAGAAACATTCACTGTTTATGGAGGGAATGTATGAATGAAAGAACTTGCAGAAAATGGTTTGCAAAATTCAGAGGTGGATATTTCACCCTTGAACAGGAAGATCGTACCGGACATCCAGTTGAGTTTGATGAAAAGCTTCTTGAAGCAGACCTTGAAGAAAATCCTGCTTTATCAGTTCAAACCATACAACTGTTCATTGTCATCATCAACAACTTGGAAAAGTTCCTAAACTTGGAAAATGGGAGCCTCATGAATTGTCTGAAAACAACCTCAAATCCCGAGTTGACATTTGTTCTTCTCTCCATTCTCGCCAACTTGTTTCACCTTTTTTGGATAGACTTGTGACGAAAAATGGATCTTTTATCGAAATGTTAAGCATCGTAGACAGTGGCTTGGTAAAGGGGAAGGACCCCAGCCACAGCTGAGAAGGGAACTTCATGGGCAAAAGGTTCTGCTTTCAATCTGGTGGGATTGCCAACCAATAATCCACTTTGAATTCTTACCACCTAATGCAACAATTAATGCTCAAATATACTGTCAGCAATTAGAGCGTTTGAACCAAGCTTTGAGGAAAAAAAAGACCTGCTCTAGTGAATCAAAAATGGGTGATGTTTCATCAGGACAATGCGCGATCACACACAGCAAGAATCACGTCACAAAAGATTGAAGAACTTGGTTGGGAGAAAATTCCTCATCCACCTTATTCTCCCGATCTTGCTCCTTCAGACTACCATTTGTTTCGTAGCTTACAGAATCATTTGGAAGAAACAGCTTTTGTAACACAGGAAGAGGTTAAAACTGACATTTGTGAGTTCTTCGAATCAAAGCCAAAAATTTTTTTTACAGTAATGGAATTAGTAAGCTTGTTAATAGATGGAAGGAAGTCATAGATAATCAGGGAAAATACATTGTTGATTGAATCTGTAATTAAATGTAACATTTGTTCACTTTTCTTTATTCAAAATTCAGATAGAACTTATGGGATGACCTGATATATATATATATATATATATGATATAGATAGATATGTAAAAAATGGGATTTTGCTCTAATAATGATTTAACAACCAAAATGATTAAGGAAAAAAAATAAAAATAAAAAAAAAGGAGACAATTTTCCTACATTTTCATGTTCTATTAAATTGAACCTAGACAACAAAGATAATTTAAGCAAAAGAAAACTTCCCTGTGGTACCTGATAGTGTTAATGCTTTAAAGTAGGAATTTGGTAAATAGCAGTGTGAAATGAAATTACACGCAGAAGGCAAAAGCCACTAAGATGTACTGAGAGCAAAAGAATCCGAGAAAAAGCATTGAGAAAGGATGATAAAAAAACAGGGTTCAAGAAGACAGATGATTAGCATTGCATTTAAATTTACCTAAAATAGTCCTAAATACAGAATTTGGTCAATCTGTTCATTTTACAACAGGAAAATTCTGCATCAAACCATCCAGATTATATCACTCATCCCTCTTAAACTTCCTTATCCACCCAGTCATTAAAACTAAACAAATGTTGCAAATTTGAATGTCTAGTTTGCAAAATTATTGCATTTTTTTTTTACATTATTCGGACTATTGTCCTAATCTTTGTCGCCATATTTATTACGTTTCGGCTGTTGTATGCTCTGGCCTTCTTCAGGTGGTTGGAATATCCTTGAGGACACCTGGCACAGTGGATAAAGGCATTAGTTAGATCCAGTGACAGGACCAAAAGAGTGAGTTCATTAACCAGTTGAGGGGAGTTAACAGGAGATAACTGATAACTGACATCTATTAAAACCCTGTCACGTGGAACTCAAACAGTCTACCCCAGTGAGTGAAATAAAGGGTTCAGTGCCAACCACTTGAAGAAGGTCAGAGCATACAACGGCTGAAACATTGCAATAAATATGGCGACAAAGATGAGGACAATAGTCCGAATAATGTAAATAGTGTACATAATACCTCATCTCAGAAATATAGACAGATATTGCATTTTTATTATTTGGCTTTATTGGTGTCATGAAGCAAAATTGACCATTTTGGAAACTATATAACTAGACAAGCCCTAGTCCTTAAAAGTTGCTACCAGAAAGTTATTGAAGGCAAGGAATCTAGAAATGCTATTAAGAAAACATTAGAACTAACCAATTTTGAATTGGGATTTTTATAATTTCTCATACCATGTTAAGGTGATAGAGAGAGGGGAAAAAGAAAAAAGTGAACAAGTGGAAAAAGGAGTACTTCACCCAGGACTTTTTAAAAAATAAATAAACCCTTCTGTAATGCCACATGGCAGCCTTGCATTGAAAAATGATTTAGATTTTCCAAAATTGGACACTTTTCTTTAACCCAAGTTTTTTCAAATGGGAAAATATATTGATTTTCAAATTATTACCGATCCATCCACTGAAATTGTTGGTTTATTACCCATGATGACAAGCGGGATTTTCATCAACATCAGAATATCACCTGGAGCATGGGTGATCATTTAGTAAAAAAAAAAAAAAAAAAAATCAGCCTGACAAAACATGCCAAACTACATTTTGACTACCCAAAGAGCTGGAGCATGATCTAAAACCTTCTGATTTTGGTTGCAGTTCCAAAACTTACTCTTGCTTAGGTTTCAATCCAGAACCTACCAAAACAACACCAAAAGCTAGTGTCAAGTTGTGGTCATTTTATATTATGAATGAAAATCGTGTACAAACTTTTGCAATGTTCCGACATTACTTTTGCTTACACTTAACATTGCAAGATTTCTCATTTTTGGAGGTTTTTTCGAACTTGAAACATACAATAAGGTTTCCTAAATATCACATTTTAGTTCCCAATACATCAACGTTCCAAATCTAAAAAATGCAATAATTTTGGAACTTGAGGCAGGGATTAGGAGAATTTGGTGAGGCTGCTAGTTAGATTAACAACTGATCAAGGTTTCCTAGTTTTAATACCTATAATTGGTGAAAAATCAAGAAAATCCATAAGGGTTAGGCAAGATCACTCTTTTTTTACTTAGATGATTTCATATGATTAACCATTATTTGAAGGAAATTATATACAAAAAACAAACAAAAAAAAAACACACACACAAATATGCATCAGCAACTTAATTTGCATTCTCAACCAAACAATTGCATTCAAACAAAGAAATTTATAAATATTTAATTTATATTTACAGGGGTGGTTAAGAATTTATCAATTTCTTATGTGAGAGTGGTTGTTAAGACCTTTCCTAAAAGGGTTTGCATACACATTTTGATAGCTTTTTTGCTTTTCTTTAACGTTTACCACACTGCAGGCGACAATAGTCGCCGTAGAATTCTCTCCCTTTGCTACTCTAGGCGCATTCTGTTGCTTTGAGACAGTTGCTATAAATAAACTGTTGTCAACTGTTATTTCAAGTATTTTAAGCTGGAAATCGTCTACTATTGCTTTGGAACAAGGTTAAACTTCTGATTTCCAATGCCATTTTGAATTCTTCTAGACTACACGAGGTGCAACATTGATTAAAACCACATTAATTTTTTCGATTTTTTGTAAACAAAAATGGCCACATCAATTGATCAAACATTCAGAAGTCTTTCTTTGATTAAGACTTCAATGATGATTTTGAAGGCTTTACTCAATATTGACAGTGAAGTGGTGGGAGATGATAATCATACTATTGACGTGGAGGAAAATGACGATGACCACTATCATCCATGCCTGAGTAATTTCATGGAAGCTACTGGCAGCCATCGATATATCTGGTCTTTCTGAAGGCGAATGACAAAATAATAATTTTATTCATCAACAAGACAAATAAATATGAGCCAGGTGAAAATAGGAGCAAACAAATGTGAATTTTTTGACAAAATAAAAGCCTTTTTAGAGATTTTGCTTCTTATTGCACACTCAGACCTCTGCAAGGAGTAATAAAAGTTAAAGTACGTTGAATTATTTATGTATTTTTTTAATGTATTTGTTTTTTATTTTGCATTTTTTATTTCGAGTTTCAATTTTTGTTTTCAACGTCAAAACATGCATGCAAAACAATGCATTACA
The DNA here is from genome assembly GCA_964036315.1 of Acanthosepion esculentum. Classification (NCBI taxonomy): domain Eukaryota; kingdom Metazoa; phylum Mollusca; class Cephalopoda; order Sepiida; family Sepiidae; genus Acanthosepion; species Acanthosepion esculentum. The sequence goes on from OZ038520.1 coordinate 35,928,102, forward strand.
TCAAAATATTTCTCATTCATTCTTTTATTAATGCACAAAAATTAAAATCTATATGCACAATACAAAGATAAGGATTTTAAAACAGTAGGTGTTCATGTTTTTGCACCCTCAAAAAATATACAGTTCCTACTCCAGAATTGCTGTGATGTTGAAATCTAACATGGTGATGTTATTCTGATCCCTACAGTTTTAACCTCATCAAGGGTCAACTTACAGGGAAAAGGGAAAATGTTTTCACTCTGACGAAGGTACTCCAGATATGTTCCTTACCAATTTTAGAGAGAGAGAGAGAGAGAGAGATTCAAGAATTCATTTAGCTTTATTTATCGAATCTGATTAACAAGGTCTGTTCTATTTAATATTTTTCTAATTTGTATATAAGCTGCTCTAGACATTTATAAATAGATATTTTTTTGTTAAAGTACTTAATCTGACAATACAATAAACAAAAATTTAAGAAAATAAATGCACATTACCTTATTGTTTTTCCTAAAAATATATTTTTTATTTTATTCGGTTATCAAGGACATGTTTTGTTACTAAATTTTTCATATGTATGATACTGTATGTGAAAAGAAATTAGTTTTAGCTCAGGTTGATCACATTTGAGGACATGACATCTTTTCTGAAGTAATTCAAATTGTGATTCAGCAAAAAGGGGGCAAATAAAGTTCAATTATTATTAAAAAACAAACAAAAAAAACTTACTGATAAAGAACCATCCACAGCAGACCGGTTATTGAGTATCTCATCAGATATATCTTTGCCTGTACTTGGATCAACTATTTGTATTAACGACCGCTGCCGCCTTTGATATGCTTGGTTATTTTGTACTGTAGGTGCAGAGGGAGGTCTTTGTGGGGACACTGGAAATGTCTGTGTTTGTTGATAGAACACTGGAAAAGAAAGTTTTGAAAATCTTGACTAAGAGATTAAATCTAATTTTCAATAGTACAACCAATTTAATAGACAATAATTATATCACAATGGAGAACAATGCTAATTTTGACTTGGATAAAATATATGGGTCATTCTAGCTGAAATCAACCAACACCTACAGGTAACTAGCTCAGGAATAGTTTCAGGTGTTCCTTGATCAAAATTATTGATAAATATTAGATCTTTAATAGTTTTAAAATCAAAGCATCTTGAAATTTCACTGTATTTTTGTTTTTTGCTAAACATGGCTTTCAACAAATTTCTGACATTCTTAGTGCCAAATATATAACATATAAAGAATTGAAACTTGGTGAAAATAGGGAATATTTACTGTAGATTATAAAAATATAAACAGCTTAGGTGTACTTTTATAAAGATCTGAAAATTATCAAATTGCAAAAAGACATTATCCATTTTGAAAATTTCTCATTAACAAATTATGTCAGATATAACATCCAAATTAGTTTTCCTGTTATTTATGACCTAACAGATAGTAAACCTTTTCATTCCTGTATTATGGTTTCAAAATTGCTTGTTTTTTTTTTTTACATCCTTAAAATTGCCCACTTTTATGACATTAGGCAGTTTAAGAAAAAATTCATTTTTATCACCTATTCTTACATGTCTGAAGATTATGTAATAGAAGTTTCCTTTTATTTTTGAATGGATGGTCATTTTAGAGTATTACTGTGCATTATCATTGAATGTGAGGCATCAGCTATACTTCAATGGTGGTCAAATGAAAATTTATAAATCTGTAGACTAGGTTCTGGATAATTGTACAATTGCTTGCTAAGATTGTTTCATTGTAAGATCATCTGTAACAGACCATACAGTATTTACAGCACAGATCCTAGAAAATGTGTCCCCAAGGGTATTAATACCAAGTGTGCTGAAAGTAAATTATTTGTAATAGTTCACCTCTAGTTCCACTTATGTCATCACAACAATATTAGGCCTGCCTCTAGTGGCATTATGAAAAAAAGTCACCTGAGGAATCAAATGGTGCCCTTTAGTGCTGAATGATGTTCGCCTGTGCTGTAGAGGAATGCACCAAGTTAGACTCATTGTCTTTGTGGAAGGATGTTCAATAATAGCATGTTTATTCAACATATTCTATAGCCATCCTTGCAACAGAATGATGTAATGTTGCAGCAGGATAATGCCTACACTATTCAAAAGTTTACTGCAATGTTTGACAACTTCACTAGCTGACATAATCACAACATCTCCCTCCACAGAGTATAAAAAGTAAATAATGATGCCTAACTTATCCAGTTACCACCCCACACACACTTGCATGGGATATTGTACGACAGGGAGAAATACACCATCTTTGTTAATGTCCATAGAGTATTAAAATTGAGCCTGAGTACTGTTGATTATTTTAGAACATGTGCACACATTGATCTATATAGATCATTTACTGTAATCAAACTTATCTTACCTGTATGTCTATTGCTGTGTAAACCAAAGTACATTCAGAATGCTGTAGTTTTATTTTCCACCCATGCATTTTCAATGTTGGAAAATTTAAGAAATGCATTTAATGCACTATTGATATATCTAAGACAGCCATTTATGCATGCTAAGACTACATTTTATCCATAATTTAAATCTCTTTAGTATCATTACCTTTTGAAATGATGTTTTGAAGTTCTACTTATCCTAAGACAATTATAATAGCAAAATTAAAAATTGACTATAGCAGTTTTACAAAAAAACATCTAGTGAATATACAAGATTTCCCAATAAACCATATATACATATTTAATACATGCATGACAATGGTCAAGTATATTTTCTTTGCTTTTGTGAAAATATACCATGAAATTTTCGACCCAAACAAGTTTTCATAGTATCTAAAGATTCCATAATTTTACATAAAATTTAATATTTAAAATATAGCTAAAATTTTTTAAAAAGTGCTTGAGCTATCTTGATACAAAGCTTTTTTCCTTAAAAAATGAAAAGTGGTATTCATATTTTTAACCGAATGTAAAACCAGAATCTCTAAGATGTTTTTGAAAAAGAAAAAAAGGTTAATCCAAACTTCTTGGTTAAAATCATTTAAAAAGTTTAATTCATTAAACTAAATGCATTAAACTGGACACATGAGTTTTATAATTATTTTCCAAGTAAAAGAAAAGTCATTAAAACTTGAAAGAAACTTAAATGCAAGAACAAAGCATTTAAAAGGACAAACTATTTATAAAGCAGGAGGCAGAGAAAATACATGGTGGTGCTGCACAATAATTTATGAAACCAGCAATTTTCATGTTTTCTCACTTTAACCTCAATGTACAACCCACCAATTTGAATAATAATTTTATGAAAAAATACAAATGTTTATTTGACACCGCATTTGTACATATAATGAAACTAAGGTCTTAATGTAACTGCAATTCAGCTGCACATTGGTGCATGTTTTATGGATAAAAAAACAAAAAAATAAATAAAGAAAAGAAAAAAAAAACAAAAGTTTGCACCACATTTTTGCCACTTGCTGGTTCACAAGACATAGTACATAGGCTATTTTTAGTTCTTCAATGTATGGAGAACTTGCTTTCCAATGATACTAAATAAAAGTATGGGCAAAAATCATCTTGCATATATTTTTCTGAAGAGTTTTATGTCAAAATATTTCATACCAAGAAATACCATACCTTTTGACAAAGCTGAATGAATTTTCTTTAAGTGGACATTATGAATACATCTAGAGACCAGCCAGAAAAGAAAACCAATTGAGAAGATAATGTTTGGCAATTTTTAAAGACAAAACAGAACCGAAAATGAATTATTCCACAAATCCAAAAGTGGAAATTGTAAACAAATCAAAAAATAGAATTTCTTTATGTAAAAACCCAGCCCAGGGTTCTTAAAGTGTGATTGAGCTAACAAGATAGCTGCTGGAGGAAACAGCTGGTAAATTTCTGATTGTATGAACAAGACCAGCCTGGGAAAAATTTGCTGAGGTTTAAAATCTAAATTACAAATAAGGTGAAAGGCATAGGAGAGATACCAAGGATGGAGGAATTGCCTACACCCATTGGGAAGTGATAGTAGGAAGTACAAATAAGAGAAAGAAGGAGTTATCAAAGCGTGTCAGTATCTGCGATCACTGCCCATAGGAAAAGGGATCTCCCAAATTTGGTTTGGTTTACAACATATCAACCTCAATGGGTTATTTAATGCCGACAACTTTTGTTTTCCTGCTAATATTTTGTTTTGTCAAGAATCTATTTCTGGTAATATTTTTTTTCCTCAAAAATATATAGCTGGTAATATTTTCAAAAACGTATTGCTGGTAATATTTTTTTCCCCCTCCCAAATAATAGTAATTTTTTTCTTAAAAAACAAAAAAAAAAAAAAAAACGCATTTCTGGTAATAATTTTTTTACAAAATATTTCTGGTATTAAAACCTATTTTTACATTTCATAATGTTTTTTTACCTCAGTTTCGGGGTTAACTATTTGCCCATAGCTGGGACTAACAGGTGCTACCACCCCAGGTCAGGGTCCTTGCTGTTGGGTGTAGTTTATCGTCATACCCAGGATGGTCCCAAATTTTGAGTGATAATTAATTTTTCAAAGCCAGATAACAAAGAACTCTTATTGGAAGACAGAGGAAACATAGGGTCACCCAAACACATTAGTCTCCATGCCAAGTCAATATAAGCAAAACACTGAAGTGGCCAAGACAGTTCCAGAGTTGCCAGCCAAAGACACAGACGAGACAGCAAGAGGAGCTGTTGAATCCCATGTGATTTGCTACCAAAGAGAACTAACTTCCAGGGTAAACTGAGCAAAGTCTCACGATAGAATTCAAAGTGGGAAGGATTAACATTTCTGTAAAAAGAAAAATATAAACTACATTGAAAATAGATCCCGAAGAAAATTTTCTTTATTTCATCTGCAATGATTTTTTTTTTCCTTTTGTGACATAACTTAGTCATTATTCGAACTGGCACTACAATTGTTGATGACAACTTGGTCTTTGCCAGCTCAAAAAGCATGTGGGACATAGTAGGATGCAGACTAAAATGCCCAACCTCAAAAACCAGCAGCAGTATTGACCAATGTAGGAACTGATCCAGAGTTAGATTTCCTCCCACATCTAGTTCTGCATTTCTCTACCTATGTGTCATATTTTTGGGAAAAACAAAGCCATGTATATTTATGCATTGAACTGAAGTTAGCTGTATATTTGACATGTGTTCAAAATTTAAGTGAATCCATGCATTAATTCAGATGTTACACCTGCAAGTTAAAATTTCTTATTTTGGCTAATTTCCAAATTTGTGACAGTATAAAATTGGTATGCAGTGTCTAATGAATTTTGGGGGGGAAAAAAAAAAAAAAAAAAAAAAAAAAAATTTATATGCAAGTTGCTTGTGAAAATTAATTTCAGGTTTGTCTGTTGTAGATATATTTTGTAAAAAATAAGCACTTTGTTAGCCAAACTTCATATTGCAAAATCTCGTGGTTATTCAAATAGATCCTATCTCTCATTATATATATATATATATATATATATAAATTTGGATTTGTTTTTTTTTTTTTTTTTCATTCTAGAATGTGTTAATGTTATGGTAAATTACCCATGCACAGATGGACTCTCCCAAGTTACAAATAAAAGCAAGTATTGCTTTTTAGAAAGTGTAGTTTTCCAGCAGTCTGCTCAGACAGACTGAATATTCTTGCTAGTTTGAATATGATTGTATCACTGTTAATATATTTGTTAACTCAATTCCCCTCTGTGTCTTTATTTCTGGTCCCAACAGTTACCCTTTATAACGAGTATATATAATATTTTGATTTTATTCAAATTTTACCTGCCACTACCTAATGATATATTGTTCATTATGTAAGAGTCATACCAATACTTTCCAAAAAAGCCACAAGTGTGTAACGTAGGGAAAAAAATTGATATGTAAAAAAAAATTAGATCCAGATTACTATCTTCAGCAATCTAAATTCACAAACATTTCCCCAATACTTACTGGGATTTGTTGCAGTTGGAGTTTGTGTGTAGAACTGTGGGTTAGCTGCAGCAGCCATCTGAAATTGTTGCACTGACTGTTGAGGTTGATTAGGAAATGGAGGTGTTTGTATCCTCTGCCCAGATTGGTACTAGGAGAAAGAAAAAAAAAATTAAATGCATGCACACAAGTTTTAATAACTATTCCATATCCAAATTATTTTAGTAAAAATCATTTTCACAAGATATTTTGGCAAAAAAGAAAAAAATGTATAAATTCCCAGTACAACAAATATCCAGTCATTATTTACATTTTACTTATATAGTCCTTATATATGTCACTGAAGAAATAAATTGTATACCTTTTTAAAATAAAATCTACTAGCATGCATATGGAAAAAAAAAAAAAAAAAAAAAAAAAAAAAAAAAAGTAAAATAGTGCTCTTGGCAACTTTTTAGATTTAAGTGCCAAGTTAGAAGTCTAGTAAAAAAAAAAAAAAAACTTTCCCAAATTTAATACTTTTTAAAATTATTTTATTCATTTAAAGATTTTGTTATTAAAAATGTAACAATATTGAATAAATAAACAAATGAAAAATATGCAGTACTTTTTATATTTTTGCTACCTCTTGCCACCTTTTTGCTTGTGAAAAGGTCATTCTTGGCATGACATTCAAAGTCCTTCAAGAGTAGAATGGTATTCTTTTTATTGGTAGAAATATTTGATATGATCAAGCTGTTAGGAAGATTAAATTAGTGACAATTACAGCTTTTTTTTTTTTTAAAACCATTAAATTGTCAATGGTACTTTTTTTTATTTTTATTTAGTGACAGAAAATGCACTTCTGTTTTATTATTATTCAGTTGAGTAATTATAAAACTATTTTTCATCAGCATGATTGATAGCTTTTAACAATCTTATATCAAATATGGTTTAATAATTTATGCTTTGCCAATAGAAGCAAACATTGACATTATGAATTTTAATTATACTAATTATTTTTCTTTCTTTTTTTAACTTACTAGCAAAACCAAGCAAGGTTTAAAAAATTAAATCTTTATTTTAAATACATGATTTTTCAAAAAAGTTGTACTCATTCCTGTACTTACAGTTGGAAGCTCCAATACATCAGAATGCCATTCAAGCTTGACAGTTTTTTACAGACAATAATACACTACACATTGATAAGCATTCCAATTTATTAACTACAACAAGCATTGGTATACAAAATTTGATACAGCCAGTGTTAAAAGCTTTAAGTAACATACTATTGGCTTATTTCCCTTACATGTAATATGATACTGTCATTGAACATTTTTTAGAATTTTTTTTTTTTTTTTTTTTAAAGAAATTGTAAACTGCTCAAAATTACCTTGAGGTATAAAAATTAATAAAGCTGCAGAAATTTTATTCCTTTAGAAAAACTAAGTTTATTTTATTTTATTTTTTTGTTTCTATAAATGGTAAGATTAACAGGATTTTTCATACTTAAATACTTATTTAATTGAAGTGAGTATAAGACTTATTTATTTTGGGTTACTATATTATTTTTTTATGTAAATTGTAAAAACAAACATTTTTGTCTGTAATTCACTATGCAAAAATGGTATTTAGGAATCTTGGTCTTGTTGAATTTTAAGCTTAACATTTTTTTTACTTGAAGTTTATTAAGGCCCTTCTCAAAAAAATAAAAAAGCTAACATGCTTTGCTTCCTCCATGAGGCTTAGATTTTTCAAAGACTTTTTTTAATATACGCTTCTGTTTTTACTGCGAAATTTATGCATTAAATTAAAATGCCATTATTTCTCAATGGTCAAAGTTATTTTAATATTTTTTTAATATTTTTATTCATAATTATTTATTGATAAAATTTAATTCTTTTGAGTAATTTGTGTTCTCATTTTAAACATTTAAACTTTAAAATGTAGACACAAATGTAATATTTTTGTATTACAAAATAAATGAAAAACATTTAAGAATGTTTTTTACATAATATCTAATTGTAATTAAATTTTAAATATTTAATTTAGTATTTATTTTTGATATTGTAAAAAACACAGTGTGAATGAAATTAATCTTGCTGCTCAGCCATTTTTCAAACATCTAAAGTTTTTAAGAAATATGATAAAAAGTTAGCTTAATAGTCACTGACTCAGCATTTTTCTTTTAAGAGTTTATTCAATCTTCTTTTGGGGGAAAAACAAACAAAGTTACACTTCAAAACTAATTCTTTTTTATGTCTTGCATATTTGTTTCTAAAAGTTAAAAGTATATATTTACATTTTCTTTGTTAAATGGGTGAACTGCAATGATTTCATTATTAAAATTAAAGCAAAAAAAAAATGACATAAATAATATTACATAAAGTTAATGTCTAGCTTATTTTGAAACAGATATATTTTTTTGAACATAAATTTTGATATAGAAAATTAAAAATAAATTACTATTATTATTTCATAAAATTACTTTAAACAAATTCATTTATAGATTTTTTATTAGTTGTGTTTGTCTTTAAGGTAAAATAATGTTTAGTTTAATTTTTTAAAATTTTCCATTAACGTTTAAAATAAAACCAATACAAAATTAATGAAAAAGCCATTTAAGAACGTTTTTATATAAATTTAATGTCATAATAAAATTTACTATCAATATTCTAAAATCATGGTGAACAAAATATTAACTATGCTGCTACTCAGTTATTTTTTTAATGTTCTTCTAAAGTATTTATTTATTTACTCACACTGAGCACAAAACTAATTTTTGATACAAAAGGCAGAGTAAAGTGTACTGTGTGGATTGCCCCACTACAAGGTATTGTCTCAAAAATAGTGGGGCATCTATGGTGCCTCCTTTAAATTGAGGGAGAGTCATTGCCTGAAGGAGCAGCACTTTGGAAGAGAGCCAGGCAATAGCTAATGTTAACAAGTACCAGAAATTTAGATACTTAACTCAATAATGAAATAAAAGATTATGTAATATTTTCCAAACCTCAAAACCAATATACCTCAACCCCACAAAAAAAAAAAAAAAAAAAAAAAAATTAAAAAGTGGATTCTCAGATTTAAGGCAACTCTTTAAAATATCTATTTTTAACTTATTGGTATGGGTAAAAGTTGTGATTAAAAATAATTAAATTTCGCTTGAAAAGTTACCCCTAAATTGAAGCAGTAAAAGAAATAATTGTGCATAAGCTTAATCATTTCAGATATTACCTAGTTTCCAGCAATGCTTCAGAAGTGTTGTGCCATTGCTTGCAAAACAAATTACAGAAGCCAGCAAGACAAAACTGTGCAGGAGATGAATTTAAAATATCAGTTTATAGTTTTCCAAAAGACAAAGATGAGAGAGAGTGAGTTCAAAATGCCAATCTGAAAGTTACAAAAAATGCAGCTATTTGTCAACAACATTGGCCTTCAAATTTTGATACCATAGAAGTTCATGGAAAAATGTGCCCCAAAAATCCACAATCTGTGTAGCCAGGTGTGCCAAAAAGTCAAATACCAACCCCCTCTGCTGTTCAAAGGGATATCAAAAAACCTCCAGTACCGCTTGAAATCAAATTGATGATGAAATGAATGCTTTTTTAGAATTAGATAAGATTTGAAAGAAAGTTTAAACAACAAAAAAGGCAGTGTGTCCAGTTGTAGCATTTTTGGCTGAAAATATTTTGACTGTTCAGTCGTCAAAAGTTATCAATGATATCCTTCTCTTTATGTTGAGAATTTATAAAGATTTGTGGTTTGAAACCATTCATTATGGAGTTAAGTGTTATATTAGCAACCTGTCCCAAAACTGTATAAATACAGTTGATACTTGATCAAAATTAGAAATTATTTGATATTTAAATTCTATGGCTTTTGATCACAAGTAGGATACCTTGAGTCAGTATTTTTTGGCAATGCCCCCCACCCCCATGGTTGAAATGAAATACAGCTCAGATATAGTAATAGGTGTTTGAGAACTATACAACATCATGGTCATTGTATAATAGATTAAGAGAGGATTTTCAATTACCATCATTAGCAATATTAAGAAGGATGGCATCAAAAGTTTCAAAAATTAATGAAAAATCTTTTTTGCTATCTGTATTTTGCTTAATGCCAGTCAAAAACGGTGCATAATTCTCCATGATAAGTAAATATCAAGATGTTACTATATCATGGCAAACAACTTTGGCAAGTCAGTTGACAATCCATCTGTACTTGCTCAAACAGTACTTGGTATAATGTTGATATGTCTTAATGGGGGGTCCAAAATTTCTTACAAGATTGATTTGAATTTCAAAATTAACATCAGCCTTTTTACTTGAACAAACTGAATTGTTCAAGGCCATCACCTCTGTACTAGCTGATGTAAAAGGCTATTATTATACGTGATGGCAACCGAGTAAATTAAGCTTTTTTTTAAAATTATATCTCACACTCCCTGAAGAACCTTGGTTAACTGAAGATAATAAACATTTGATTTGTGACTATGTTTATTGAAAAATATTCACAATTTGTGGTTCACAGAAAAGACAGGAGAACTAATCTTTGATGATAATAGAGTAAAGCAAGTTGCAAAATGGCCACATCTTAAGCAGTTATATGGACTAATTAAAGATTTAAATGAAATTTCCATTGCTCTAAAGCCCATAGAAAGACAATGACTTTCTACATGTCTCAGAATGTTTAAAAAAAAATGCATTTCTCATTCAGTCTAGAATAAGTATGGATAAGAATGATACTGCCATCTTCATAAACAAAGTTTTGACATGGTGGAAAGTTTTAAATTGATAAACTACACAATGACCATCTACAAGCTCAAATTGATAAACTGCACAATGACCCTCTACAAGCTGAAATCACATCTCCAAATGAGAGCTGATGATTTTATCATTGAGTTTAGTCAAATGGCTTTTAATATGGCTGGCAGTTAAGGTAATTGTATAAAACAATTATCCAACCACACTGCTACTAACATACACCATACTTGGTATAATGTTGATATGTCTTAATGGGGGGGTCCAAAATTTCTTACAAGATTGATTTGAATTTCAATGCAATTGATAGCCTAAATTGACAACTTTTAGCTACAAACCATAAATATGTGCTACTTGGGCCATTTACAACTCATCCATTAGAAAAAGAATTTAGTAAACTTTGTCAAGGCAACTATTTTATAAATGTCCAACAGTGTATTAAAAAGTTACATATTAAACAGACATCTTTATTATTAAATCAAAATGTAAATATTGATGCTTTTGATGTTATGGTCAGGTCCAGAAATATTTGACAATCTGGAAAATTTAGAACCATCTCTTCCTAATGAAATAAAAATGGCTCTTGTGTACATAGTGGAATCTATTACAAGAAATGATAATCAACCCAGTAAATATGAAACCTATTTTTATTATGAAATGTATGGAAAATATACCAATTCAATTGATGGTGGAAAACTAAAAGATTCCTTCTGACCACACTTGCCAATGGTTATTTTTTTTGTTTCATCCTTTTCCATACAATAAAGGAAAAGGTGTGTTATAAATCATCAAGTAATATTTTTACGCTTATTTCCAAATTTCAGTCTTTCAACATGGAGAGAAAGCATGCTCATACTTTTGCAAATATAGTTTTGAAAAACTCTTGCAAACATTACACACCCAGATCAGATAAAGAACTAGCTTTAAAGGTTTTGAAACTTTCTAAGAATGATTTTGTTTTATCTTTCTATATTTCTGAGATGATAGTCTTATACACATTTCGGCCGATGCCCTCTAGCCATATTCAGGTACTGCTTGTTGAACCTGGTAATTTTAATGGAAATTTGAACCAGACACTTTACTCGGTCCCTAGGGATAGATTGAATAAAGGGTTCGGTGAGACCTGTAAATCACGTGAATTTTTCTGTTTCAACATTATGTGGATCATATCTTTTACCAGAAATTTTAAGTACCTCTTTGTTTTGTCCACAACAAAAATATATATTTTCATTTATTTAACTTTCAACACATCCTTTTATCTTTAGTATTTTCAAAAATAGTTAATTTTCTTCCAAAATTTCTAAAAATCAAACATTTTTCAATAGGCCTCTAATTCTGGCTCTCAGTTGCATCATGAGCAGACCTGGAATATAGTGCACAATGCTATTTACTGAACTGACTAGAATTTTAAATTGAGTACTATTTTTTCCTTCACACAAAAATATTGAATTCTATGCCTCAGTTTTATAACTAAGCTTTAAAAGCAAATAGAATCTTGCTTGATTATGAAGCTCTTTGTAGTTGAACAATTGAAGCATATCAGATTGAATTACAATATCAAAATTTACTTCATTACAATTTACCTTTCATAAGTTGCCAGCTGGCAGTAAATTTACTATCACAACCAATATGTAAACGAGATTTTGAAGAAAAAAATGTTACTATCAAGAATTTTTGGAACACTTGGAACCACACCCTATATTGGATATAATTTTTCATTGAAAATTTTTAGTTGGTAGATTCAGCCATGTACATGGGGTGATGAAGAGTTCTTAACCTACTCAAATTCTTGAAAAGTAAAGTTGAAAACTTTTCAATAGGCTTTCATAAAAAAATAATATAAATAAATATGACCAAAATATTTTAGACTTTAAGTGCAATATTTGTTGTTCTGAAGTAAAATACTTCCCATTACTTTAAGCATGTGTACCTAAAGCCTGGTTAAATATTTGTGCATAATTTTTCTTTTAAATTAACAAAATCAAATTAAGAGAATTGAAATTTCAACCAGTAAATATCAGAGCACTCCTTTTCTCAAATGAGGGTAGAACAGACATTTTAAATTTAAAATACTGAAACTAAGATTTTTTATTTTTAAATATTGACAAAAACTTCCATACAGGAAAGTTTAATGCCATTTTTAAAAAAATTAAAAATCAGAAGTGAATATATATTAAGATATTGATATTACATAACTTGCATAGCTTAAATTTAGTAGTAATAATATTGATTTTTTTTTTTTTTTAATTTAAGCAATAAGATGTTGCTAAAAATGTTTTAAAACCTTTAAGATCCAGGTAATCAAAAATAAAGTTAATATTTGCTAATAAAATTTTAATTACTTGGCAAATGCTTACAAGTCAGAATATGCCATTTTAATGTTTATAGAAATGGAGATAATGATTTATTGAAAGAGATATTCACCGTCATTACTGTATTGGGATTCATTATGACTGGAGCTCCAGGAGAGGCGGTATAAGCCTGACCAGTGGTTTGACCAGTTAATCCATAGAGAAAAGGCATGGATGACCTGGTGGATGTGAGAGGGTAAGTCCGCGGGGTCTGCACATTCTGGGTAGCATTTTGAAAATAGTTCTGAAAATGGGAAAAATTGAATAGGGCTAAAGTGTTTTCAGGTTGCTTAAGCACACACACAAAAAAAAAAAAAAAAAAAAAAAAAAAAGAATTTCTTCAACAAACAATTATCAACAATAAGTTTAATTCCATCCAAACATCAGATACTTATTTTATCTAACAGCACACAAATTTCTAGCTTAAACTGACAGGCATAAAAAAAAAATATTTTTACTTACAGGAGGCTGGCCTCTTAAATTTTGTGTTGGTGGAAACATATTTTGTTGCGAGTTGACCCCAGTGGCAGCCACTCGACTCGGTGGCACAAATCCTTGCTTACTCATATCATTGGTAAGCGAATGTTGGGTTAGCTTTGGGTAAGCCTGAGAGAAAGAAAATAAACCTTTATTACTAACAAATATAAATATCATATTTATCAAATGACAAAAAAATAAATACACAAAACCACCATCTTTAAAACTACCACTTTTTTTTTTAATAATTGCCCATTAATAGCAATAATTTTATCTCACATAAATGATATTGTATCAATAAATCACAATTCAATTTTTAATTCAACATTAAAAATTTGTTACCACATTAAGAAAAAAGTGATCCTGAGTAATATAGAATTACCTAGCATTAAATTTGAAGTTTGACATATATAAAACATAAAAGCAAATTCACATACCTCTAATAAAAGTTATTTAATGAAAAAAATTTGTAGATGAGAACAATTATCCTTTCAGAAAAGTGGAATTAATTTAGGGAATTGATTAAAGTCAATAGGTTGGAACAGTTATATCAATTATAGTTAAGATTTTAAACAATTTTCATTTATTAGTATTCACTAAAGCCTAAAATAAAGCTACTCTATTTCTTTTTATTATTTGTGATATTTAACTGAATGGTTTCCACTTGCATGTATATGGGGAGAGAAAGAAAAATCCATTGAGAAAAGTGAGGTATTTCAGATTTCACTGATCTTTCTTTAAAATGCCAAAAATTCACAAAGATTGCTTACAATATATACACATCTCAAAACAGTCAGTGAAGATTTTATTTAATTTTAATGCTTAAGTTTCTACTTCAAACTGTATATACAAAAAAATAAAATATACTGGTAAGTCAGTCTAAAATAAAAATATACATAAAATTTTTTTAAAGTTTCAGTTTTTAACAATTTTTGCAGATCAGTCTTAAATATTATGCTTCATAAATATTAAGTCAAGAGAATTACAAACATACACATATATTTCAAACACACTTGAAGTGTGCCAGGAAGCTTCATCAATGAAGTTTATCCAGGCCTATAAAAATATCAGGCCTCCTTTCCCAGGTAACCCAACCAGGAGCAATCATCTCTAATCCTCGGTGAAACAAATCTGAATTTTGGCTCATTATTTGTTGGTTAGATTTCAGCCAATGCAAATTGGTTTTACATTTTCTCCATTTGCTTATTTAATGTTTTTCAGTATACTTACTACAATGTTAAAAGTTTCATTTATAAAAACATTAATAACTGATTTTCACTACACACACACAGAGGTACCATATACATCTGCTGGATGTTTTCCATAAGAGCTGTGCATGTCATCTGTGAAGATAGGACATCTAACAGACCTGTTTAACAGGTCTAACATAGTAGGAATTGAGACTTTCCTCATACTGTCTCAGTTACAGTGGACTGGTCATGTCGTGAGAATGTCTGATGACAGGATAGCCAAGATCCTAATGTACAGCCAGTTAGATCAGGGCTACAGGAATGTAGGATGCCCATGACTTAGATACAAAGACAAGCTGAAGAGCAACTTGTCAGCTGTCAATATACCTCATAACACTCTTGAGCGCTTAGCCTTGGAGCAGGTAGAGTGGAGAGCCATGTGTTTTAGTGGACTCAGCAGTTTTCAATCTGCTAGTCTGAATTGTCTTCAAGAAGTGAGAGCAAGATCTAAAAGGTCAGCCAATCTAACTGATCTCATCCCACAAGCTTCACTCTTGTTCCCTATATGGCCTCCTTTGTAAATTAAGATTATCGTACAAAATTCATAACTGAATCAATTGGTTAAGTTGTCAGATCCTCATACGTCGAAACAGATAGGAGAGTCCAATGTATATATATATATATATATATATATATATATATATATATATATAGATAACATGTTATTTTGATTTGAACATCACTCATTAAAAGTTTTGTTTAATCTTATCTCATGGGTAGGAGGTGATTGATTCCCCATAAAATATGATTATCCAAAAATTTTAATGAGGGATGTTCAGTTTGTCATAACTAATATAAATGTAAAAGGGACTGATCAGGGAAACAATTTGGAATTCCTTTAGAACCATGTAATTCCTTAAAGACGATGAAAAGTAACCATTTTTTCATTATATTATTATGGTAATAAAGTAGATGAATTTACATTGATTTTACATAATGAACTGAAACCCTTTGTAAAATTTAAAACAAATAAATAAAAAACAAAAAATAGATAATTGAAAGTTTTTCAAAAAAGTTCAAAATAAAATATTTACATTGGAAGTGGTGGTGGGGAGTCCAGGTTACCACAATAGAAGACAAAATATGTAACTTTTTCCCCCCCTATCACATAATATTAATGTCATAATTACATTCACTAAATCTAAATGTTACTACCATTCTTAAAATCAAATTATGCTGCTTGGTATCATACTGTCTGTAGGGATATTACAGAGGTGGACAGTAGGGAGGGTCAACTTGTAATGGAGGCAAGGGACCAGAGAATGTGTGTTGAAGCAATCCATGCAACTGCCACATCAGCATGCGCAGACATAGCAAGTATTGCTGCAAGCCTATATCACTTCAGGAACACATCTATCTATTTCCAGAGACTGGGATGCTAATAATAAAAATATAACATAAAAGACTTCTGGTTTGGTTTGGTTTATGGTACATCAACCTCAATGAGTCATTTAATGTCGAAAAAAAAAAAAAAAAAAAAAAACTTTATTTCTGGTAATATCTTTCCTTCAAGAAAGTATAGTTAGTAACATCTTTTTCCCACAAAAATGTATAGCTGGTAATACTATTTTTCCAAAACATACAGCTGGTAATATTATTTTTCCCCAAAACATATAGCCGGTAATATTATTTTTTCAAAAAACATAGCCGGTAATATTTTTTCAAAATTGTACAGCTGGCAACATTATTTTTCAAAAATCAAAGGTCTTGATGTTGGACGTAGTTTATCGTCATACCCAGGACGAGATCTGAATTTGAGGATGCTGTTGGACGTAGTTTATCATATCCAGGACGTAAAAAAAACTTCTGGTTATCTTAACATGCTGTAATTCAGATGATTAACCTGTGTTATGTATAGGCTTCAAATGTCTCACTTTTGAAAATTTGTATCAGAACACTGATCAACAGGATTTTGTATCAGCAATTACATGCTATAAATGAAACAATTAGCTCTTTATTCAATCTGTTTATTTTTTCACTGGAGGTATTCCAATGTTTTTAATTAAAACATTTTGAAAACTTGTAATCTGAATGTTACCATGCAGTTGAATATCAAGGTTTCAGCACTGGTCATAAATCAATGAAGTAATTCATTACTTTAGCAACATAAAAATTGATTTAAGAAACATTAATGTCAGCACAAAAGATTGGGATGAAACATTGACATTCTTATCAGTGCATTTGAATATTTTGTCATTATATAACAGACTTCACAATGATTTTGAGTTACCCGGTGAGAGAACATTATCAGCTTTGATATTTCAAGCTTAGATGACTAATTCTCTTTGCTGAAACAGGTAATAAAATCTTTGAAAATCATAAAAAGTATATTCTTTTAGTTGATAAACCTGTCAAAGTTTCTCTACAATATCATAGAGGAAATGTATTTGGTTTAGCTGAAAATTCTGAGGGATTAGCAAAAACAGGCATCATGGTAAAATGTTTAAATGGTGGACCAAAATCTTTTACTCAAAAGTTGCAAAATTAGAGACGTTTTATATGAAAAAGTTTATATATTGTTGATGCAATCAATTAAATGGTCAAATAATTGCAATTGTATGCAAAAATAACAGGAAACATTAAGATTTTAAAAAAAGTTTTTTTCAAACTGTTTTTTTTAAGAAGCCTTGGATAACTAAAAATGGTTTGTAGTTACTTTTTGATTATGCCCACCATTTTAAATAATATTTGGTATAATTGAATTGAATTTCTGAATTACTATTTTATTCTAAAGGTAAAAAGATGAGAGCAAAATGGGAAATTGTGAAAGGACTTTTTGAGCATGAAAAGACTCAATTTGTTAAGCTGTTGAAACTGATGTAGCAGTTTACCAAAAACTTGTTGAGTGACAAAATGTTTCTCATTGTTTAAAAGATTTTTGTGATCAAAAACTGAAGCTGCAAATAAAACATATCCATTATTAAATTTAGTGTGCTAAAAAATTATATGGTGACACTAAGAAAAATGATCCACTGAAAAAGGTGATATCAGATTTAAATGAACATTTATTATTTCTTTCTAATTTTGGAAAAATTAGAAAAAGAATAGGAGGAAAGAAAGCAAAAAGAATGAAATCATTAACAAGAGATACTAGTTTAGCCAATGAACATACATGCAATGGGCTTAATTGATGTTTGTGGATATTTGCTAAGTAGTGGGTTTAATTTTATTATACTTGGTGAATTTACTGTAGACTATTTAAAAAGAAAGTTCTGGAGGTGCATATTTTATAATTCCACTGGATACCACAGTTCAATGAGTGGTTTTGTTTTATTATACTTGATGTTGTTGAAGACTTGCAAAAATTATTTGATAAAAATCTGTTTCTGATAGAAACAATAAGAAAAGAGTATGGGATTATATTGTTAAATATATTTTTCAAAACTTGTTTCACCTAGGACAACACAGAAATATGACAACATTTTTAAATTATCTAAAAATTCTCTTTAATCAGTATTTAAAAAATTCAATTTTTCAAGTAGTAAAAATATGTTCATTAAGCTGCATTCAAAAATATACTTATCATTCAGAAGTATTTATCAGACTTTGTTTTATTTATTTTCAATTTCCCTACTTTTTACACATTTAATTGGTTAGCTCCAAATTATCCTGTTAATTTTGTGTTCTTGTTAATGTAAATTGATTTTCATTATTAAACTATGTATACTAGTAATATCTATTATTGTATCATAGCAAAATAAGTATTTCATTCACCTTCTGCAAAGTAAATTGTACAGTTAACAAATCACAAATTTTGTAAAGATTATCAAAATTGTTCCTCTGAAATTCACTTTTTGTAAAATGTTGAAATTGCTTTCCAATTATACAATTATATTTTCTGTAATCAATTGGTATAAAGAAATGAACAATATCTAAAACTTGTAATTTATGGTAAATAAAGTGATTTTTGTGCTTTTAGTTATTTTATAGAAAAGGAGGTTATTTTTGTTGTTTTTTTGTACATTTGCATTTATGAAAATAAGTCAGTAATTGTAAGCTGCTTGCTAATATGTATAGTTGCTAATTAAATAATTACTGGACATTAACAAGTTCCTTGCTAAAAATGTTATTTAGTAGTAATATAGATTTCCACATGTCCACCCTCAGTAATGGACACCAGTCACATGGTTGCTAGGGATGATATAAGGGTCGCTTTGAACACAACCCTTTCCTTGTTTTATTGGTAATATTTTGATCATTGAAAATATTTCCTAAATATTCTGATATTTTGCAGGTAACAGATTACAAATATTTGCCACTATATGAGCAGGGTCAAAATATACCTTGTCATATTTACAAACTCTGAATATTATAGGGAAATGGCATGTTTACATAATTAAGATTTAAACTCATCTTTTTGTTAAAAAGAATGAAGTGTAAAGCATGTAAGAATTAATGAATCCCTATATATCTTATTTACAACATTGCAGATGTGATCAAGAAAAAAAAAAAAAAAGTTGCCAATCAAGGAAAGGTTTTACTTTATTTTGCAGTATAAAGTTTTGACTTGAAGGCATAAAATTCAACCCTAGTAAGTTCTGCACAGAAAAGGTCCATTTAAAGTAGGATAAATTCCTAATTGAAATTTTGTCATGTTCTAACTGGTGACAGGGTTTCAAAATATTTTGTTGCTTACTTGTATTCTCATAAAGGAAGATGAATATAAATATGTATATTGAATTATGAATCAAATAAAAAATTTTCTAATTGTAATAACATTTTCACTATAAAATTTGAATTATTTATCTGGCAAGTGTCTTCAAGATTTTCATGAACAGATTTTGTACTCATTGCTTTAAACAAAGATTTTTGCTCTATGTGTACTGATACTGTTTCTCAGTTTAAATTAACCTAGAGAGAAAATGATTTCAACACCAGTAGAGGGACCAATTTTCCATTATTGTGGAATTGCAAACAGAAATCACAAACCTAAAACAATGTTTCTTAATGTAATTTTCAATATTAACTAATTATTCGGTATTTTTCAAATACTTTTTATTTATTCTTTCAAAACTATCTCCTCAATTTTCTAATTAAAAATTGAACATGACTTAATATAAAGTTATATTAAAATTTGTTGCTAGAAATATTTCCCTCTACATGACAAACAATTAAGAATGAAAGTTCTTAATTACATTTTTCAAATAAAAAGGTATTCACCTATTTTGTAAGAAATAGTTTGGGGTTGCACTATACATATCTAATTTTTTTAATTTTCAAAGCTTTGTAGAAAGTGGACAAGGAGTAATAGAGAAATTAGGTAATGGGTATTGACATAGAAATTGGAACATTTCTTGTAACATTAATTGGGGGGGGGGGGGCTTCATTAAAGAACTTTACAAAAATCCATTCACAAGCACTTTCATTGACAGCCATTTCTTCCACAACATTCTAAACACCTTGTACTTGTGTTATTTGTTAAACTTGAATTGTTTCCATAGTGATATTTCCTTCAATTTCAACAGTTGATATTTAGTTATTTTCTAGGCTATTTTGATAAAAACAATTCTCTTTATATAAATATACAATTCTTTCTAGTGTGTCATTACTTTTTATATCATGTCTCTAAATTATGCCACTAATTCAATGATAGGTAGAGCCTTTACTGCATTTTTGAAATTGACAATTTCATAAGTGTTTTTAAATCTTGTTGCACTCAGAGTTGTGTCTCCCTACACATATCAAAATAGTCCCATCTTAAAGAAGAAGAAAAAAAAAAAAAAAAAAAAAAAGGATGCTTGTCAATCTGATAGACAACTTCAAACCTTATCTTGAGCTAAGTTGAAAATTTTAGTGGAGGAAATACTATAGAAGTTAAAAAAAGAAAGAGAAAAAGGCACCTTCCTGTAGGGCAATGTCTTGACTTAATCATTTGGTTTCATTTCTCTGCTCCCATACAACTTGAGACATACAAATAAAGATAATGTACAGTATTCATTTTGTGCAAAACCATTGGGTCAGACAGATTGAAATTTGTAAATCAGGCTGGTTTCATTGATGGATATTACAGTTTAAAATTTTATATTTTCTTTAATGATGAATTTTAAAACTATATAAAGTACTTATTGTATATTGTCCCAACTGCCATGCTCAAATCTCTCTTGCCTGAGCTGTTTTTATGCAATTTCTTAAACATTAAACAGAATTCATATTCTAAAATAAAAAATTTATAAACTGGATATATCCTTTGTTCCTTAAAATTTGCACATGTTTGTAAAAAAATAAAATAAAAATATAATTCTCGGTATTTGGGAATTACATTGAAAGTTTGTTTATATTGTTTAAAAATGAAACTGGATACATTTTATATATATATATATATATATATATATAAAAAATTGCATTGTAATTAGGTCATTTTCACAATGTATGTAATCAGCTTCTTTCTCTTAAATAATTATTTGCTTACTAATTCTAGGGATTAGGTCAAAATTTGAAGGTTAAAAAAAATAAATCAACATTTGTAAACATGCTTTTTTTCCCCTGCAAGTTGTTACGGAAGATAAGTGGGTATTGGTATATGTATAGTGTAGGTACCTCCACTAATTTGCGATACCTAAAGTTTAAAATGAATTTTTAATTTAAAAACCTTAAATTTACTACTTACAGTAAGCAAAATAATCTGTAGTGCATTTCAAACTGAAATTATATTGATTGGAATCAATTTTTTTTAGTAACTAAAAATAGCTAATTAGTGCCACTTTTTTTTTTTAGTCATCTTTCATTGCAATTCTCTGTATTAAGAAATCTCTTGAAATTAAGATATTCTTTTCTGAAACTTTATTTGAGGAATATTAGCTGACTTAAAGTATAATTAATCTGATTTGAAACAACCATTTACTTTAAATTTAAAATAACACAGAAATGGATTTTTAAAATAAACAGTAGTGATTATGTACTTGTTTACATAATTGAAAAACATTGATAATGAGTTGATGGGTTTATTGTTGTTCTACAGAGACTTATAATTTAAGATGACAGATGAACATCTTTTTTTTTTAAAATATAATTTTTAAGTGTGATTATTTTTATTAAGCTTTTCAATTTATAATTAGTAAATATGGTTTTCACTTAACCTAACATGACCAAAGTTTTACAAAATGTTTAAAAAATTTGAAACTTTCTAAATTACTAAAATTAGAAGGAAAACAATTCTTGTAAAATTTTTAAGACTATAATGTCTTTAATATATATTTATAAAGTCAATTAAAAGCTTACCCAATTAAATAATTAGATGATTTTATTCCATTATTTTACTATTTGAAGTAGATTTTCAGGAAAACTGAAACTGTTAGGGGAGGGGTGGTGACTTACATTCTATAAGGAGTCCAGCTTTTATCTAATAAAATAAAGTTTGCAACCAGCATTTAAATTTGAAATTTCATGGAATAAAGTAAAGGGATTGGGGTGGGGGTTTGGTTGTAACAGATCTATGAAAATTTTTTTTAAATAATTTCAAAAATAATTTCATTCATTTGTGAATAAGTCTTAAAAGTTTAATTGAAATCCAACAATTATTTGATTTTTGCAAGTAGTCCCAAATTAATGGGAAAAAAGGTGTTAATTTTCAGTCAGCTTTGTTACACCACTGACAGGGGAAAAAAAAAATTTTAACCAAAATTTCAAAAGTACTTCTTCCCTCTTAATAACATTTAGACAATAATTTTTTTTTTTTTAAATTAAGTTTAGGGCCCTTTTTCATCATACTATGCTGTTTTTCAGCAAATTAGTGGAGGTACCTATATTAGTGTAATGTAATTACCTATTTTAATGAAACTTTCAGGACACAAATGAAATTATTTTAGAATTTTTTTAACATCCGTTACTCCATCTTAATGGAATTTTGAGAAATTGTGCCCTGGTTCATATTTATCCTCCTTATTTCCTTTCTAATTAAGTGTTAAAAAGATATTTTGATTTAATTAAAAAATCAATAACTTTAACTAACTGATGGCAGTTTTGTTTTTAACTTTATTCTGAAGAGAAAAAAGTATTTATCTTTATATCTGTATTTACCCCATATTCTAAGCACAAGTTTTTGTTAGGTACTCAAAGATTTAGTTTTATTCTTTGAATTACTGACTGAAGTTTTTTCTAGTTAAAAATGAAAAATCCAATTCATCTATTGGTTAAAAAAAAAAAAAAAAAAAAAGTTATATTTTCATAATGAATGACAAATTTGCAAAAGTCTGAAAATTTCTAGTTTTTAAGTGATATTTACATTAGGTTAAAAGATAAAATTAATGAACTAAAATAAGCTTTAATAACAGTTATGTTGCAGAGCATGCTCCCTATTTCCATTATTTTGCAATTAAGAAAATATCAAAATTAATAACATTAATTACCTTATAGTAAAGTTTTTGTTCTTTTTTTTAAAATTAAACAGTGATAAAAATCCATCAAAGAAAAGCAGTGAATTGCAAAGGAAGCAAAAAGACAATTTTTTTTTTTTTACAGAAGCCTTACAGATGCATCAACAAGACAATATCTATCTCTATGATAGAAGAAAAACAGCTTTATAGGAGAGGAAAAGCATTATAGGTAACTATAAATAATGAGGAAAAACACTGCAATAGTGGCAAAAACAATAGTATAGAGAAATAAAAGAAACAGTAAAATGAAATATCTCAACATGCATATTGTTTGTTGAAAATGAAATTAAAAAGTTACAAAATTAAATTTGTATATTTGAATGAGTGACCAGTTGGATATAAGCTGATACAATATTGCATGTCTCGGGAACATGGAGAAGCCTTGTTGATAACACTGACAGCAATAGTAGCAGCAGCAGCAAACAAAATTCTTACCATGCTTTTCCAAGCTCCCCGATATCTCTCCCATCAAGCACCTGTGATCTATCTCCAGTCACTGGATGAGAGAGGTTCACTGGCTTTCCACACCCTCAACAATAGCTGGTCTGCTCAGCATCTTAAAGAAGAGGGGGTGGGTGATAAGGTTTCAGAGAACTTCCTGGGTTAAGCAAGAACATAACCAGATAGAATAGTGGAAGTAAAAAGTTGCAATTATAATACCAACATGCTACCAACATAACCAATATAAGACAACATCTAAAATAAATGGAAGGAAAAAAAAACTATCAAGAATTAAACAGTAAATATTTTTGTTACATAAATATCTTGCATATAAAACTTATAGAATAAGCTAATAACTGAACAGATTGATATAAGGTAGCAAATTTAAAAGTAACAAAAGCACAAATAAACATAGCCATAGCAAAAATGACCCTTTCTGTATTAATTTTTTAAGTTATTGCAACTGAAACACTTAAAAGCAACAATAAATTAAGAAACTGGTCTATAAGAATTAATGCATTAATTTTTATATTTACAAGAGTTTAATGTTATTTTAAAATTTATATCATTGGCATATATTTGCTTAAATATACATAAAGTAATCAACCTATTTAATTCCAGATATCTGGATACTTGTGCCAAAGTTCATTTTAGAATATACAAATCATTTGAAACCATATCTGCTTTCTGAAATGGTTATTCATTTAAGACTTCAATTGTTTTATTATGCTGATAAATAAGTACCTCCACTTTTTCATGGGAAAACTGCATAGTGGAATGAAAAAAGCCACAAACTTAATAAAAATAAAGTATTATTGTCAAAATGTTTATGTTATTAAGATGAAAGACCAAAGTATTTTGTAATTATTTTTTTAAATCTAAAATGTTCAAAATTTTAGTTAAAATCTTGTTTTGTTTACGTCATCAGAGTGGCAAGATAACTACAGTGACTTTTATATGCTTTTTCCCATTGAAAACACATTGATTTGTAAATTCTTGTAAAAATCATTGTCCAAATTTTAATGAAATTTTCAAGACTTATCCACAAATGAATAAAATTATTTAATTTTTTTTACATGTTATCCCCCCCCCCCGACAACTTACTAAAAAAAAAAAGAAAAGAAAAGAAAAGAAACCTATTTCCTGAATTATTTTTTTTTTTTTTTTTATTTGCTAAAAGTAGGACACCTTGGAGAACCTAAATCATCTAATTGTTTTTTTTTTTTTTCAAACTTGCACTATTCTAAATGAAAATCTGATCTGAATTGGAAAATAATGAATGCAATAAAACTGACATTATTTAATTAGAAAAGCTTTCAATTGCTTTTGTAAATAAGTTATATTAAGGACATTATTGTCTGAAGAAAGAATTTTTACAAGACCCCCCCCCCATTTTCTTTTTAAATTTTAATATTTTTAAATCATGTAATATTCTTTACTGGCTATTTCCTGGATGTGATATAGTAATTAAGTGGAAATTAAATTTACAGATCCAAAATTTCAAAGATTAATATACGTAGTTACACCAATCCATTTTTTTTTTTTTTTTTACTTAATTTATTCCATTTTCATCTATAAAAATCTAAACATGATATTATGAAATGATCATGTGATCTAAGAGTTTTGTCTCTTTACAGAGAAATTAATTTAAGAATTTTGCAGTATTTTATTTTTTTTTATTTATTTTTGCATAAAGCATCTTTGAAAGTTAAATAAAAGTCAATAAATTAGATAATTGTGGAAAATATGTTCATTTGTAAAAATGATTATGTAGTTATGTAGTTAAAAACCAAAAAATGCATTCACTTAGATTAATTTAAATTTTCTAATTTTACTCAAATAACGTGTCATTTTTTTTTTTGGAAGAATTTTAAAATTAATAAATTTTTTTTGTTCACAAGTTTCTTAAATTTAAGAAAATGGAATGGCCACGTTTAAGAAAATTTTAAAAAATTGAAATTAAATTTGACATTCCAATCAATATAATTTCTATCTGAAATACACCAGAATATTTTACTTACTGGAAATAAATTTAATCATTTTGCTTTCAATTAAAGCTAAAATAAAATCAAGGATATTTTTTGATTTTTTAAAATTCCTCTTAAACTTTAGGTATCGAAAATTTATGCTGAAATAGTGGCGATACCTACTGATAAAGATGTTTTTGTCATAAGATTTTTAGAAATATCTGGCATGATTAAATTAAAATAATTTTTGAATGTCATAAATGTAATAAAAATAGCAGAACAATATAGTTTGCGTTTATCAAGCTTTAAGAAGTAAAAGGACTTATCAACCAAATGCAAGTCACAGAACTAAAAGAGATAGAAAGATTTTCTAAATTTCTTGAAGGGATTTATATTATTTTTTTTTAATTAAATATACTAATGCTTAATAGATATAAAAATACACTTTATATCTGCTTTCCTATGTTAGTAATGTTACTAATTCCAAATACAATCTAATTTTGTCCATCCAATCCACTTAAAAATAATCGAATACAGAAAAAAGATTTAAGAGATACCTATTTACTTTTAGATAGGTAAAATCACTCAAAATTAAATTATGACTGATGAAAATGTATTATTTAAGAGCACATCATGGAACAGTTGAAGTAGTTATGTCCCAAAATTAAACTACCCTATTTTTTTGTGCATGGAGGTTCTACATAAGAAAATGCTAAGGGGTGTCAAAGAATTATTTTTTTTGACTTCCCATACATACTAATCGCAGACTTTCTGTACATAAAAATAAGTTTTCTAATTTAAGCTTTTGGTTCATTGGATTTCATTATACGTTATATTTCTTGATTAAGGTTTCAAATGTGACCAAAGAAATTATTTTAAAACATTAAAGTTTTGTGGAAATGTTTGTTCAAAATAGCTGAGGATTAGGAAAGCTGTAGTTAAAGAGATTATCAAAGGAATAGAAGATTAAGTAGGGAAAACAAAGAGGTTTATTAAATACTCATACATAGAATGAAAAACTTAAGTAAAATCAAATACTCCTCAAATTCTACTCTAATGTGACTACTTGCTGTATTTATATGTAGGAGCAGTCCATTGTTACGGTAGTTGGGAAGAGCAGGAAGTATGCAGTCACATCTCCCTGTTCATTTCATATTCCAAAATTTTTTTTTTTTTTTTTACTTGAATTCACCCTTGGCTAGCTGGTACATTTTCTTTTCTTTTTGCCTGCACATGGTGCTGATATCGCAGTCTGGTGTTAAGGTAGCAATGAGTAGCTGAAATGTGTCATGCAGTGCCTGTGATCAAAAAGAGTTTTCCTTACAATCTCTCCATCATAGCTGTTTTATGTCTTGTGCAGACCATTCTGATTTTTTAACCAGAAAAAAATTAATTTGATCAGAATTTGAAAAGAAAGAAAATGTTGCACAAATTTTCATATCAAGTGAAAAATTTGTCTATATCATGTGTTTGGCTAGCAAGAACAACGCGATAACTTAGTGTTCTAAGCTTTTAGAGCAGATCATTCTTTTGTTTTGGTTTTTTTTTTTTTTAGCTAGTGGAATCTTACCAATGAAATACATCTTGATTAATTAAAATAGCACCAATTTGTAAAGGCTGAAGAAATTAATATCTAATAACCTGTCTAAGTTAAACAGAAGTTGTTTCATAATGGAGAGACCATAGGTGACTTTCAGTCAGTAATTCAGTAGGCCAAAGTGATGATTCTTCAGATGCAAGATTTCCTTCTCATGATCAACAATGATGCAAATTGTAGACACTAATTATAACCCAGTTTCCTTTTAGTAATGTTCCCCGCCAAAATTGTTGAAAAACCCTTATGAACGGCTAAATCACTTGTGAAGAATTGCCACTTTAATGATGTTACAGATTGGAAAGACATTACATGCAGAGTTAAGAATTTTGTGCTTTGAATGTGCAAATTCCAACATATAGGTCAAAGAATCACTTCTTTGAAATGTCGATATATAATGGTATAAGCATCCTACACGCTATAAAAAAGTGAAAACAATATCTTCAAGAGGATTTAAAACTACTCAAATCCTAAGCATAACAAAATATATATAGAGGGGCTTATGAAAACATTGTAACTGAAATTGATCATGATTTTGAAATGGAAATTCCTTTTGTTAACAATCAGATTTTCCAACTGCCATTTCTTTTCCAAAAGGTTTAATAATTTCAATAAAGGGATCAAATTATAATATAGCCTTTTGTCTCTAGATGACTTTTGAACAGTTTATTTATTGGAATTTAAAGTCTGCCAACCACCCCAACATCATGTCATCTTTCAACCGGGTAACCCTGCATATACACACCCAAATTAGTTTTTCTCTTGTAAGAATTCAAGTGAGAGAATTTAAAAAAAAAAAAAAAAAATCCATACTACAACAGTTTGTGAGTGAGTTAAATATTTAATTTTGTTACACTAAACACACACAAGTCTCTTTCTCAAAAAAAGGCTAAACCACTTGTACAAAGAGAGAGAGACAGAGAGAGAGAGAGAGAGAGAGAGAAAAAAAGAAAAGAAAAGAGGAAACAATGGCAAATGGCTACAGTTTCTAAAACTTGTGAATACACCAGAGTGGAACAATTTCTAGAAAACTTATGCCAATGACAATGTGCTTTTCTACAAATTTTGTCATCATAGTGTTGACTTTGGACACTATAAAGGACCATGTTTAGTCTAAAAACCATTTTGCAAAAAGGCTTCTAACAAACAACCCACTATGAAAGACTACTATAACAACTTTGGTAAAAAGTAAAGATATGAGAAATGATTTTGACTGTAAAAAAAAGAAAAAAGAAAAGAGAAAAAAAAAGAAGAGTAACATGCCCATCAATAAAATTGCCAATCATTTTTATTAAAGTATTTTAAGGAAGGTGGTGCTATTCATAGTGCTAAATGTATTAAGCAACTATATCTACCAAAATTGTCTGATAGTCATTTTGCTGTCTGAAAAACGAAGCTTACCAAGAAAACTATAAATATAGCAGATGAAACAACTGATCACAGCATTTTGAATGTGACTGCAAGTAAATGAAGGGAGCTACTTTTTATCAATATTGTCACCATCAAAGAATGCAACCATCAAATTAAGTCAGTCTTAGATCAAACTGTTACTTATGCTGACACATTTGATGATATTACTGCATTTGTAACCCGTTCAGCAGCATAGTGCAAAAAGGTGCACAGGGATGTTTTATCCAATATATTTATAAACAGTCAACATATCTTGTTTTTAAGTATGCATTTCACATTTGTTGGCAAAGTATTCTTACACTGTCCACAATTTGATAATGTTGCTTAATATTTTCATTAAGTCAGTTTTGTTAAAAAAAGAAAACTGGATGAAAACAGCAATATCTGAAATGGCTTGGAGCCTACTTGCCTAAGCAACTAGTGAAGCTCACCCCTGTTCCAGTGGCAAAGTATCACTTTTCATATGTTCAATTTTATAAAGGATTCTTCAAACAAAAAAAAAAAAAAACCTAGATGATAGTAAACTGCCCCATGCATAATACCATAATTTATGTCTCAATCTGCATTTCATCAATGAGAACTGCACTCATTTAATAAAAGCCTTGAGAAGCTTAGAAGAGACCAAATTAACACTTGCATATATTGTGTACAATCTAATGGAAGATTTAAAGCATTGCCTTGATAGTAGATTGAAAACATGGTCTAGAAACTGACCAGCTTCTGTATGAACTGGAAAGCACAGAAATGAATATGGTCACATCAAATTTGCAGGCTTTATTCAGTAAAGCACGTTCAAAGTTTAATAAGTAAATGTATACTTATCCAGCGTATGAGTTTTTACAAATCAGCTTGTCTGTTTGATCCTAGACAGCTACCATGTATTAGCTATGACATTGACAGTTTTGCAGCCATCAAAGATTTGCTAGATCCACCCACTGAAGAATTTCAAATTTATATACATTAAAGATGATCTACCAAACCCTTTTAGCATTTTAGAGTACCAATAAGAGCAGATTTTCCATTCTGTCAGATTGCCACTAAAGATATGTGGATGCCAGTTACTAGTGTAGATATTGAATGTCCATCTCCCCAATATAAACATTTGCTCATTAAAAGATGTGAAGATATAACTCAGGAAAATACCAAACAGCTTATGGTGTATTTTAATAGAGATTTGGAGAAAAGATTTTAAACTATGCCGACTTCTCAGTTTAATGTGATTTTATTTTTTCATACAGTAGATTTTAGTTTATATAGCTACCTCTATGGGCTTAAATTATATATATATATATATATATATATAAAAACCCCAGAAAACCGAGCAGTTGATACTTTTACTTAAAAATATATTTTAACCTGTTTGATATTACCTTTTACAATAATTAAATAATTTTGGCACTCATTTGGACATTTTATATATAGCTCCTATTGATTTTAAAAAAAAAAAATGTGATTTAATTTTTTAAATATAATTTATCAATAATTTCAAAATTTATAATTGTTTATAGAGGCTCTGGGCAATATGGGTAAATTTGGGCTAATTTTAACTAGGAGTATCATATCTATTTATGAATCAGTTATGATACTGAACACAAATTTCAGAGTTTTTTTGGTTTTTTTTCTTTGGGAATGAATGTTTTTACAACACTACGACAATTCTGCAATACAATATTTCAACAACTTTTGATGTACAGAGATTTTTTTTTTTTGCATTTAAATACCAATTTCTTGGTTTTAATTTATTTTCTGTTATATTTCTTTACATGTAATATACATTAATAAGCTAACCAGCATGTTTGTGCATTTGTTCCTCTTTCCAGAATTTTACCCTGAAAACTGAAATTATATTTACACAAGTGACACTCGAGACCATAAAATAAATTAAACTGGTTACTTTCACACTAAGGTTTGAGGCAATTGGAATCCAAAAAGGTATAATACTGTCATTATTGACTTTTCCAATATAGAAACTTTTCCATCGTGCTTAAATTTTATTTGACTAAAAAGTTTTTTTTTTTTTTTCTTATGTCTCTAATATGGAAAGAAACAATGAATATTCAAACATTTTGGATTTTATTTATGCTCACCTTTTAATTCTGTTAGTAGTCTGTGGTGCTACTTTTCTGTAGGTTTTGCCACTTTCACTTAATTCTTATTTAGGATTGTTCTGGAAACTCAATCAAATTAGATTAAGATGTATGAGGTTTGAAACCCTATCAAGCTGGAGCAACTTATCCAATGGGTGGATATTGCAGCTAGTAAAATTTTCATTTTCTTGTTTTAATAACATTTACATATTGTTACATTTTCTCCCTAAGTAGTATAATTAAGCAAAAAACAAGATTCTATACTGAAAACATGGAGAAAAAAAAATTCTATACTGGAGATGAATTTCCCTAAAACAGAATTTGAAATGAGAAAAATTTGTCCCTCTATGTACACCTTTCTACTATTTATAATACAGAATAAGAATTGAACATCCAGCAAGTATTCAACAGAAAAGCCAAAAGTCACCTGTTAAGAAAAGTTGGTATCCCAAACTTCCCTAGTTTACATAAAACCTGCCCAAATAATATGCAAACTAATCTTTTCTCCTTATAAAGATACAATTCCTTTTTGTGTGAGGATTATTTTTTATTCCACATCTCTGAATTATGCTACTATTTCAACAACTGATATTTCTTTCATGCATTTTTAAAATTGACAATTTCATAGTGTAGTAGTGTCTTTAAAAACTTCCTGCACCGAGTTGTCTCTCCACACAAATCAAAATGTGCCCAATTTTAAATTAAAAGCTGAAAATTCTAACATTCTGGTTCATGAATACTAAAAAAAGCAAAAAAGAAAAAAAAAAAAAGCCCCAGGCTTGACAAAAAAACGAGTTTTATAGTCACATCTTTGTGTTATTAAGAGGAGACACCAAAGTGCTTTTATTTTTTATTTTAGTAAATTTTATTTATCCTTTTTAGAACAATAAAAAATTGATTAAAAACCTTGTTTTTTTGGCATCACCAGAAAACTTTAGTGTCTTTTTTGCAGTAAAAGAAACATTGATTTGGAAATTCTTGCAAAAAAATCAAATTGTTGGATTTTAATGAAACTTTCAGGATTTATTCACAAATCAATGAAATTATTTTAGAAATTTTTTAACATCTATTACCCCAGCCCCTTAATTTTATGAAAACTTGAGAAATTCCAAGTTGTAACTTTTATTGCTTATATTAATTAAAAGCAGGAGTCTGAAGAATTTAAATCAATTTTCTTGGGTAAGCTCAAACAACCAGTTACCAAAAATCAGCTATGAATTGTAAAATACATAGCTATTAAAACTAAGACATTTAATTAGAAAAGCTTTTAAATGAATAATGTTAAGGACAATGTCTGAAGATAAAATTTTACAATTAAAAATGAATTTTTAAATTATTTGTAAAAATTTTAATTACAATATTTTATAAAGTTGTTAGATATTTTTATGATTCAGTTTCAATGTTGTAACTTTTAGTTAATACAGTTAAGTATACTAAATAAATCTAACAGTTCCTACCAGTATTTAAAAAAAGGAAACAAAGTTTTATAAAGCTAAAGTACCTAAAAAGGATTACTTAAAATGTGCTAATTTGTAAAATTTGTTAGTTTTGTCCATCCTTCCAATGACTCCATTTCAATACCATCAAGCAACACCTGACAAGTCATCTTTGTCAATAACTGTTTTTATGTTTATGCTATAAAAAAAAATAAAAAAAAGTACATTTATTTCAAATCAGGATAAGTAAACTTTAAATTTCTTAATTTCCCCCCTAATAAAAAAAAAAAAAAACCTTTAAAAAAATATTTTATTGTTGCAAGATTTTTAAAACAGTTAACTTTTGTTTACAAATGTCTCAAAAAAAAAATTTTTTCCCACCATTTAGCCCCATTTTAAAATCAGACTTTTCATTGATGGATAATAAAAAAAAAAAAAAAAAAAAAAAAAAACTATAAATTACTTAATTTTTTTTTTTTTTAAACTGTCACAGGCTAATGACTTGTTTTTTTGTTATGCATGTTCTTAAAAATGCATAATCATTAAACAAAATTCACATTATAAAATAAATTGGACAGACTTTTAATTCTTTAAATTAGGTACCTTTACTAATTCACTGAAAAAATGACTTAAAAAAAAAGATTTATTATTAGAAATGTTATCATTAAGAGGAAAGACCAAGTATTTATTTTATTAAATTTTTAATATTTTATAGCACATTCAGAATTTTGGTTATATTTTGGTTTTTACTATTGCTGTTTTAGCAACTTTTTTTCCAATAAATAAAAAAAATAAAAAAAAGCACATTAACTTGGAAATTCTTGCAAATATCAAATAACTGTCAGATTTTAATGAAACTTTCAGGACTTATAAGAAAACTGTCGTCTTAAAAATATTTTTTTGATGAATAATTAACTTTTACAAGGAAAAATTAAAATTTTTTTTAATTATAATAATTTATAAAAGTTTCAAATCTTTTAAATTTAAATTTCTGCATTACTGTGTGATGGGTCATAGTTATTAAATGAAAACTATCAAAAATAAAAAGTTTAATACAAATCATTATGCACCAAGATTTAAAAATTTTTTTTTTTACGGAGTACTTAATTAAATTTTCTTAAACTGTTTTACAGTTATAGTGTCTGTTAGAGTTGGTCGGTTTGGCAATTTATGTTTCAGTATTGGTTTCTGATTTTTCCACTTTGATACTGTGGTTTTTGATTCAGTTTTTAATTTAGTATTTTTGCTTTCTAAGAAAGCCATTTATTTTCTTGTGCAATGATAGCATTTCCAGTCGATATCTGATTTCATTTGAGATTGATAAATTTGTAACTTTGTCCGTTCAATCTTCCAAACTCATGTATTTCTGGCCCAATTTTAAAAATATTAATATGGCTGGAAATAAAATAAAGTAATCTTCCTAAACAGGTAATTTGTATGTGCTTTTATTCATTGCATTATATTTTTACAGCAAGTTAAAACAGTATTTTGCTTTGAACAGCCAAAAATACGAGAAAAAAAATTTTTTTAAGACTAAATTTTACATGTTACTTTGCTAAAAAAAAAAAAAAAAAAAAAAAAAAAAAAAAATCAATGTGACTAATCTTTATCAATATTCTTGAAATCTCAAGATTAACTGATAGTATGTGTGATAAAAGAACTTTCAAATTATTGAAACTACTGTCTTGTTGCATAAAATGAACGACTCATACTTTAACTTTTGGGTGTTTTTTTGTTTGTTTTTAAATGTATGTCATTGTGTAAGTTTGTTAACTAGTGCATAAGGGGGTCAATATTTGGTTTTAAAGGGTAATAAAAATTTATAGACATGTGTTAAAGACTAGCGGAATCAAAAACCCAAAAACTGCAAATCAGGGTGGGTAATAAAGTAGGAATTGTTCACCTAAAGTCATTTTTTTAGCTTTAAAGGTAATTTAGTCATAGAATTCATGACTTTGATTAAATTAAACTTTTGAATAAATTGTCAAGTATAAATAACTACCATATTCATTAACAAATTGGTAAAATACAAAAGAAATTGTTGCATAAAATATTTATGTATTTTTGGACAACACATTTTTGAGAGAGAAAATAAAATGGTATAGCTCTCCAGAAATTAGTTTATGATGTGGCTTTTAAAAAGCCAAAAAAATGAAACCACTTATTACGGCAATTCTTTTCTGGTAGGCCAGTCAACTGTTATTGGGGTTTTACAGTGCAAATCTGCGAGTATCACCTGTTCTTCACATATTTTAAAACTGAAATTAAAAACTATTTTATAATCATTTTAATATATAATCTTAAGTGTAGTCACTAGATAAAACCATAAAGATATTTGTAAAAATAAAATGATTTAATTTTCCTTGTTTAGAAGAATTTTATAGGCAGAACATAATAATTTTTACTTTGGGTTTAAAACAAAATGACTTGCAGTTTTGAAAACATACACATTTTAAAACCGAGATTAAAACTTACTTTATTTTTTTTATATCTAATTTTAGGTGTATTCACTAGATAGAAACAATTTTATTTGTAGAAAACAAACAATTTTTCACTAGAGACTTGCTTATTTAGAAATATACACATTTTTAATTAAATCTTAACATCTAATTTTGGTGCATTCCCTAGATAAAAAATTTATTTCTTAAAAAAGATCTTCATTCATTTTTCTTGTTTATAACAACTTTATTTTGTGATTGGCATATCTGCTTACTAGTAAACGAAACCCTTACAAAAAAATCCGACTTCATAAAATTTAACATAAAACTGGCAACTATTTTTTAATTTTTTGCACACTATTTTGTTGTTAACTTAATTTTACCACAAAAAGTTTAATTTTCGTAAACTGAAACAAATAGATCCATTTTACACATGTCGTATTTCCTTTTTTCTATTTTAAAACATTGATTTCCAAGTGTCATGTTGTATTTCCTTTTTTTCTTCTTCATTTCTTTTGTAAACAAATAGATTTCACATTTATTTCCTAAAACTAGTCAATTAAATGTTTTTAACATTTTTCAATCTTTTTATCTTACAATGGTATAAATGTTGATAAAATTTAATTTTATTAACATCTGAAAGACTTTTTCAATAGTGGTTCTTTGGATATGCTCACTCAGTAGTGATATAGCACTTAAAACCCAAACAATTTCAGTTTTGTAAAGATTTTGATGCAGTTTCATGGTGTGAAGATGAAACAGAAAAGTCAGTTTTTCTGTAAAACCACACATCTCTAGTCTCAATAGAAAAACAATCAACATGTCATCACCTTGTCAAGCATGTAAACATAGCTACTGTCAATTAAAAACACGGCTGCTGTGTGCTTAAAAATTCATTTCTGCAGCATTTTAAACTTAAGATTAATTATATTCATTCAAATTTGGTTGGCAATATTTTCCCTAATTCTTGTGATTTGTGGATTAAGCTGAAAAAGTATTACATTTTACAAAAAACAAAAACAAAAAAAAACAAAAACTTTTTAGCTTAACTTTGTTTACTAATTCTAGGTATTAGGTCCTATTACAGGTGTTAAAATGAAATGTTACATTTTAACCAAATTTACTAAGCATTGAAGGCTTGACCAATGATTCATTTCCTAAAACAAAATTTTGCAGTCCTTTTTTGACAAGTAAAAAAATTAAATAATTTAACAAAATCCTCCCAAATTAGATAAATCTATGACATATATTACAAAGAAAGGAAGTGTTTTGTTAAATTCCTCATCCCAATATTAGTAAAGTATTCCAATGGATACATTTTATGGCAAGTTCAGAATGGTCTAATGTTAACCTGTTTTTTGCCAGCCAAACTGCACTTGTTTTTACCTAGTATCAATATCAGTTTTATTGATGTACCACCACCAATAAAAATAAAAAAATAAAAAATCAACCTGTTGTGTTAGGAATCCGAGCAAAAAGGTGGAAGACATTAACTGTTCAAATGAAACTTATGAGGACCCCCCCCCACCCCATTTAATTTTTGAGAATACAATCTAATCTAACAATTGATTCATTTAGTATCATATTTCTTTTACTTCAAGACTACTTAGGTTACCCTACATTTATAAGGATTTTTTAACCAGTCTGAAGCCAACATCTTCAGTTATCAGTCAGTTATGTGCCACGCACAGGTGATCATGTATCTTTTGATACTTGACTGATGAAGCAGATTTTTCCTTGCAATAGGTTGCCATTTCTTTCTGTGGTAGCTATCCAAGGCTACAAAACCCGGTCTGTCCTGCTATCTACCTATAGCCCTTAGAGAAGAAGAGGGTTCATACTTTTCCCAAGGATATTACCACATACGTGAATGTAATGGATTTGACTGGAGTTGGTATGATTGTTTTGTCAAGCTCTCTATTAAAAGATTTTAGATATATTAAAAAATAAAATTTAGTTTGGGATACCTAAGAATAGATAAGGCAGACCAACATTTAGCAAATTACATGGTTTCCATAAAGACAAGAAATATACCCCCCCCCCCCCACTTGCTTGGCGGAATTTTATCTTCAGAATGAAGCTTTTGGAAAAACAGAATATTCTTGTAATAGAAAGCAAAGTAAATTTGAGACTATTACAAAGTACTATCTGGAGCTTCCAATCACAAAATCTGGAAAGCGATCCACATCACTCTAGAGGACATTTTCTCCTTTACAGAAGAGAGACCACTCACAAAAGTATATTGGTGGTCAGAATGGCATAGTTGGAGTGATGGGTGGGTTTCAATGCAAGTAATACATCTC
Source organism: Acanthosepion esculentum (assembly GCA_964036315.1). Lineage (NCBI taxonomy): Eukaryota > Metazoa > Mollusca > Cephalopoda > Sepiida > Sepiidae > Acanthosepion > Acanthosepion esculentum. Next base: position 35,964,891 of record OZ038520.1, read on the forward strand.
AATAAGTAATACATCTAGTAATATTAAGTTTTTTGTAGAGATCTTTGAGGATTCCATAAAGTTCTGTATTTTATTTTTAGTCCTTCTCACTTTTCCTATAATGTGGTTGTTTCAAAAGTGATTTAACAATTTTGGCTATAGCTAAAATTATCAGTGTTATTCTAACGTGGACATATTGCAAACTTGAAATTGAAGATGCGGAAAATATCCTTATGTATAAAAGCATTGTTACATATTAGTAATTACAAATGAACTTTCCAAGGCAACCCAAATAAAAATGTACATTTAAATTTCAAATAACCATTAAATTAGGCTGATGCAAAAAAAAAATAATTGCAATTTATTATTTTAAGCTTTGTTTGTTTTAGAATGAACAATTAACTGTTTATTCAACTATGTTTATATAATATACCATTTTAAAACTATGATTTGTGTTAATGGTTTTGTTATTTTTCAACAAAGAAAAATATTACCATAAAAAATGAGAAATGTGTTGTAAAGCAGAAGTTGCTTACATTATGAACCAAGCGTTTAAAGGACCCATTAACAATAAATCTAGCACAATATTGGTTCCAAAAATTGTATGTTACAAGATCCTTGTAGATGAAAAGAGTTGTAAACATACTGTGATTAATGACCACCAATAAAAGCAATTACTGACGCTCAGATGAAAAACTTCAGAAGCTGAAAAAGAAACAAAATTTGACCATTCAACAATATTTTAGCCAAATTGGACAATTAAATATGTGAGTGCTGCACTAGTTAAATAAAATCCTGCTATGATCTTACGTAACAAAAATGATCCATTTCTTCATTTGATTGTGTCAAAAAGAAAAAGTATTCTACCATTTCCACAAAGCAAAAGGTTATGATTACTATTTAGTCATTTGTAAGGAAAACCATCTCCTACAACCATCATAGATTACTGATAGAAAATTGACAAAACACACCAAAAGCTATGTTTATATCCAACATGAGCAATTCTTTATGACAAAAACCTGATCACGTCTCAGAGAGGACCCTTCAGAAATTCAATGAACTATTTCAACCAGCTTAATCATCAGACACCATTATTACTATCATGCATTTTGACAATTTACTGTAAAAGAATGTCTTCAACAACCAAACAGCAGTTTAAAACACTTTCAAACAGTTCATAGATTCTGGAACTCCGGAACTCTACCAGAATAAACAAACTTATTTGCTGTCAAAAATGTATACATTCTAGGGGTCCCTATTTTGAGTAATAAATTTTGAAATACTGCTTAAAAGTTTGTTTTTTTTTTACACTAAATATACTAAAATTAAAAATCATCACAAACTAGTGACTTATTACAAATGTTATATTTGCCTACTCTTAGAGTAGGACTTTAAAAAACTTTCAGTTCTTTGACGTTGCTGATAAACTTGATATGAAATAAAGATAGATTTGAAGAAAATTGTAACGTTTAATGGCATTTAGTAAATTTAATTTTTTTTTGTTAAAATTTTCCAACTATTTGATTTTTTATTCTGGAAAGATCAAAAATGAAAATAAGAATCCTGTATGAAGCTTTGTGACTAGTGATTCATGATGGTTGCAAGAACAAAGATGACAAGAGTAGCAATCCAAGAAGGAACCAATGAAGACCTTTTTGTTAAGAAAAATTGATTAATCTACTTATGCTGATGTTATTTTTTCACCTGCTTAATATAGCTTTGATCTTGAGCCTTCATGCCAAAAAAAAAAAAAAAAAAAAAAAGTGTCAAGGACGGTTTTATTTTAACTATTTTTACTCCTTGGTTGTTTAAAAACAAAGAAAAAAAAAGGGACGGTTAGAATTTTAATAAAACCTAAACATATGAAAGTGAATTTAGACATTTTCTTTGTTCTTGAGAACAGACAAAAATAATTTACTATCAGAATGTTTATTTACGCTATTTCATTTTTTATCAGAATGGCAAAACATTGGCTTAATGTCAATGAATTTGAACTTTATAAAATAGTAAATATTCTACAGTTTGGATCTCTACTACACTTGAAGTTTGAATTACACACTAAATCTTACTGCTACACATTTCAGCTATCTAGGCTACTCATGGTTTGTGAATATCACAAAAATTCTTGATTGCTGCACATTTCTTGTGAAGTTAAGTATAATAGTTTAATGAACAACTTCAAATAAAAATGTTCACAAAAAGACTACACATTTTAGCTACCCCTACTACTTTTGGCTTTTGTTGCACATGACACTGAACACAATGTTAACATTTTTTCAGTTCATCTAGTTTAGCATTCAGCTCCACTTCCAACTAATATCTTCATGGACTTGTCTTTTGCAGATCTTTGCATGACATTGAACTTTGCAATAAGTGTGAAGTTCTGAATCGGCGCAGCTTTCTCCGCATGGCTGTCAGCTGACTTGAGCAAGTCTTGTGTGCAACTTTCAAGCTTGTGTTTTTTGGTCTCCTGATCTTTCTATAAGCATGGATTTTTGTCTGTCCAACTGCTTCTTGCCTTTTTTTTATCTTCAAGGCATTGGTTGTATGCTGTTCTGGCATTTAAAGCACCTCCAACTGTGGCCAAATAGTCTGTAATAACGTGCTGTGTGACCAGAGTCTACTGTTTCATGCTGTCAGTGGAAATTTTCTTATTGACTGAGAAACTTCTCTTTACCAAAGCTTGTCTATATGAGAATACCAGAAATCAAAGAACTTTTCACAGATTTTTATATTCTTTGTTGCTAGACAAAGTGTCCTGACGGTTTTCATGCTTGCTGAAATTCTTGAAAGCAATATTTCCAGCAGCTTCCTCCTCAAACTCTTTGTACTGACTGATGTCATCACAATCAGATTTGCTTTCTGTCCATGTGGGAAAGACATCTTTTTAGTCTTTGTGGCAGATTTTTTTTTTTCACAAATAGATCCAGAGTTCAGACATGCAAGTGACCTTACAAGAGGTTACCTAAAGGGAGACTTTGCCAGAAATTTCTCAATGATAATGATGAACATTGTTATAATTCTGCATACAAACAGATCTTGTCAAGATTTCCTTTCTTGGACAAACTCTGCATAGCCATATCTGCTAGAACTCTACACTCAATCTTTGCAGCATCTTTAGGTTTGACAAAATTCTTACAAATTCACCCCCCCCCCCCCTTAAGTTTTATGATTGTACTAAAAAGATCATCTGAAAGGAAAGGAAGCAACAGTTTATCACACTGATATTTTATCAGAACTGGTTCAATGTCTTTTGAAACAGACAAAAAATTTGCAGTTTCACTGGAAAAAACATTTAACAGCATCATAGAGAATGGCTTGGCCTTTTTGCTTTGTTTTAAAGTTCACAAATTTGATAACAACTAGCCAAATGTCTAGGAGTCATTCACAGGTTTGTACACTTTCTAGCCATCTATGGCAAAAACACAAAAGTAAAAAGGTACAGGGTTGCCAGATTGAACTTTTAATATAAAGCCAAAATAAGTTAATATATTTCATAATTTTTTTACACTTAAAAAAAATGTTACAGACTTTATTTTATTTTTTTTTACAGTAAGGTTTGCACTGTACAAGGACAGGAGCCATTCATGTAGAGGGTTACATTAAGGGGTAGTCTATATACATAGGAGGGGGAAGATAACAGTTGACACTAGACTTGAACAGGTTATTATTAACTTGCAAGCTTTAAAAATAACTTTTTTTTTTTAAAGACGCATTTTCTAGCCTATCATATTTCCCATCTACATTTTCTTTGAATCAAATTTGATTCTCAAACTTGTTACATTTGATAACAATTTATACAAATGTAGTTTACACAGATACACATTGACACAGAATGTGTAAAGTATCTATTTTTTCAGCATGAACTCACCCACCACTAGGGATCAAAAGGACTATTGCTTTTGAAATTGACATGCAAATAAAATTTCTTCAATTGTTTGAATTTTAAAAAACATTGATAAATTTTTCGAGATTCTGCTAAAATGATTTAGCTTCCTTTCAACTCCAAATCCAATGAGTGTGAATTTATCTTTGACAGAAATGTTTACTTGTCTCTAATGCCTTTAATCCTTGGTTTTTATCTTTTCTCGTTGAATGAGGTAGCAGCTAGAAGACACGGTTTAATATTCTTTCTCGCCACTTAGATGAGAAAATATAGAAGTAACTATGAGGTCATGAACTCATTCTAATCAAGGAAACAAAAACCACAATTTGCAATAATTGGCAAATATTAATGACAAAAAAAAAAATCTTAAATTTGGGCAGCCTAATTTAGAAAATTCCACAACTTTTCAAGAAGCTTTTAGACTATTGCTGTTTTTCCAGGACTTTTCAAACCTTGTAAAAGACCCTGACAATTTTCCAGGAAATTCCCCAGGTCTGTACAAACCCTGTATTTAATGTTTATAAATTTATAAAAAAATTTTATATTTATTTCTTTATATATTGGTAAATGATAAATATTGCCTCAAACATTAAATATAATTAAAAATGTAATGTCATATAGACAGTCTTGAAGTAAAAGAAAGATAATGCTAATCAAATCAATAATTCTTAGATTAAACATTGGGAAAATTTTTATCTCAAAGACAATAAAAATATGATATAAAAAGGGCAAATTTGACTGATCATATGAATTTCATTTCAATAGTTAATGCCTTGAAACTTCATATACTTTATAGCACAACAAAAATTAAGCTATTTTTTTTTCAGTAGTATGACAAGAAAAAATTAAAAAAATTATACAATATAAAAATAGCCAGAAGTGCAATTTGATGGTGGGACAAAACCTGGTCAAAATATACAATACTGAATGTGTCATAAAATGTATCCATGCCTGAAACCTTCAGTCTTTTCATTGTAATATCAATACTTTTTGTAATACATGTATGTTATTTTGGAAATTGTTAATTATGTAATTTTCAACTAGTCAAAAACAGGACAGAAATGACTACTAAACTTAGAAATTTGTTTTACTTTATATTTTAAATTGATAGGAAAAAAAAAAAAAATCTTTCTGAACATTGTGAATGGTGCTCTTGCACTTCCTCTCCTAATGGTGATTTGCCAACTGAATTTCCTTATAAGCCTCTGATATGGCTAAAAACTATCACGGCACTGAATGGAGATGCAATATCGATGACTTGGCCAATGTAAAAGTTGGAGTCATAATATGCTGCCACCCAAATGGCATTGACCTTTGTAACTGAAGGTCACCTGAGGTGGTTTCTTCATTACAACTGCTAGAGTTGTTTAAATACACAGAATCATTGAATGCCTTTTCATCTTTCCTTTGTCTTAGGTGGAGATAAATCAAATGATTTTCCTGTTGTCAAGTAGTTGCAAAGAGCAGATTTCAGCTGAGATCTACTTCCACTGATGTTGATCTTGATACCTAAGAGAACCTTCAGATTGATCTTTCAGTGCTTCCAAACCACTGCTTGTTGTACATTTTTAGTATACTTCACAGGACCACCATACTTGATGGCAGATTTAATGTTTCTCAGCAGTGGATTGACACTTTTCCTTTTGCCTCTCAATTTTAGCAATCCTTTCTTGTAGATGAAGTTTCAGAAGTATTTCTTGATACTTGTATCTTTTTCACAAATGTCTCACATGCTTTCTTAAAATGCAAAGAATGGATTGCTGCTCAACTGCTGATTTTACTTCCAGCCAAGCTGTAGTTGGGTTGCAAATATTAATACATTCTAAAATTTATGGAGTTTGAAAAAAATTTCACAGCAGCATAAAAGAAAAATCCCTGAAAAGGTTACTCGAGTAAAAAACATATCCAAATTCAATTGTGAACATACTGAAAGTTAGTCATGAACCTTACCAAAAAATAACTTTAAACTAAAGACATTAACATTGATATTTGCATAATTTAAAATATTTTTTCACAACACAATTTTTTATACTGAATGTCGATTAAAAAAAAAAAAAAAAAAAATTACAATCCTGAAATTCCTCCAAATGCTGTTTGCAATAAGGAAAAAAAATAAGACATTTTAAGAATTGAAAAAAAAAAAAAAAAATGCAAAGTTTAATACCATTTTTGAGTTATCACTGGTTATTGTGTATAAATAAATGTCATTTTCACTTTAAGCAAGGAATAAGTATTATTTTTTACAAAATTCAGTGAATTATTCCATAATTTTACTAATTTATGGTGTAACAAAAGACTAACATGAGATTTTAAAATTTATTTTATTTGTTATAAAGGACTTTTGAGTGGCAATATTAAAAATTATTTTGAGTTAAAACAAAATTTAATTTTAAAGGAGACATTTAAATGATTAAAAAATGTGTTAGTTTTCCTCATAGTAATATTTTAAAAATGACCAATAAAATGTTCTATTTAAGTTTTTTAATGAACAAATGAGAATTATATGTCTATATTTCTGAGATGAGCTATTATGTACACTATTTACATTATTCGGACTATTGTCCTCATCTTTGTCGCCATATTTATTACAATGTTTTTCGGCCATTGTACGCTCTGACCTTCTTCAGGTGGTTGGCACTGAACCCTTTATTTCACTCACTGGGGTAGACCGTTTGAGTTCCACGTGACAGGGTTTTAATAGATGTCAGTTATCAGTTATCTGTTAATTCCCCTCAACTGGTTAATGAACTCACTCTTTGGGTCCTGTCACTGGATCTAACTAATGCCTTTATCCACTGTGCCAGGTGTCCTTGAGGACATCTGTGTATGAATTTCTGTGTATTATAAACCTAATGCCTTCAGCAACCGTTTTTTACCAGTGCTCATACTGCAATTTTTGCTGTTATCATTTCAGATTTTTTACCAGAGCTCACATTGCAATTTTTGTTGTTATCACTTTTTTCTGGCACTCCTTATTACTGGTTCCCATATTTCTATGCTTGATCGTCTCAGGAGATTTTTGTGGCCTAGCATGTGCTGATTCCTCAAGTTTATGAATTTTCCAATGGTGTTCTTTGTCTATGATCTCAGCTTGATCCCACAGAGGGTGGTGATCTCCTTTTTCTCTCCATATGTGGTCAGCCAGTTACAACTACCCTGGGTACATGGCAGCAGCCCCCAAAAAATGGGATAGGCAAGTACAAGAGGTAGACAACACTTAGAAAACAGTCTGCCTGCCTTATGTGACGGGGTTATCAGAGAAAATACAAAGGATACCATCAGGACAACCTGCAAAAGCTGGATGACACTTCAGATATTTCTCCCAAGTAAGACACCCCCCCCCCAGGAGAACATGACTAAAAACTGTGTGTATGTTATCCAGTGCATCTGCGGAAAGAAATATAAAGGGGAGACAGGCTGCACCCCTAAGGTAAAGCTTCAACACCAGAAAGCCATATTATGAGGGGAAGTGGAAAAATCAGGCAAGAAAACAACACCAATTTAAGCTAACAGTTTGAACAAAAGTCTTTTGTCCAAACTATCAGCTGGAATTTATTTTTAAAATAAATTGCTTTATACAGTTTTAAAATGCATCAGTAAAGAAAATCTAAGCAAAAAATTTAAACTATGTAATATCTATTGATAAAACAAGTGATTTAAAATGGAGGTTCATTTGATGAGGTCACTATAAGCAACACAAATTTTGATGTGCTGAACCCAACGGTTTTGCATGAAATGAACACAGTATACCTCCTTTTTGATTCACATATGCCTCAAGTTGTATGGGCACAGAGATATCAAATCAAACAATTAAAGACAAGGCATTGCTCTACAAGGAGGGATAAATTTAATTTTTTTTTTTTTTTTTTAAATGGAGTTAATTTCTCTAGTATTCCATCCACTAAATTAACTTTTTTGAGAAAAGACAACTTCAAACCTTATGGTTTTGCTCACTAAATTAGCCTTGGAAATAAATAATATCAGCAGTCGAAAATAGAAGGAAATTTCACTATTTTCACAAATATTTGCACTGTAAACTAAGACAATGAGATACCTAGTTAAATGGGTTGTAACTGACCCAAAAGATATTTAAGTTTTCAAATAGAAATCTTTTCAATAAAGAAAAGAAAAAAAAAAAAAAAAAAAAAAAATCATAATTGAATAAGTGATGAAATTTTCATTAAAATTGGATAATTCTGATTCCTGGTAATTTTTTTTTAGAAATCTGAGAATAGGGGTCATAATATCCCTGTAAAAATTCATTATTAATAAAAAAAAAAAAAAAATCAAAAAAAATCTATATCTTCAGACAATAGTGTCCTTAATATAGCTTATTTACAAGAGCTATTAAAAGCTTCTCTAATTAAATAATGTCATAGTTTTATTGCATCTTTATTTTACAATTCAGAGCAGATTTGATGAAACAGTAACTGTTTTACAAAAAAAAAAAAAAAATTAGTTCCTCCAAAGAGTCCTGTTTTTAACTAATAAAAAAAAAAATCCACCCCATAAAAATTTTATTTCTCAAAATTGTATGAAATTATGTAAGTATGTGGTAACATGTCTATAAAAAAAAAAAAAAAAAAAAAAAGAATTTTTTTTTAACTATGATTTTCTAAAAATAAAATTTCAAAAATAATTCCATTCATTTCTGAATATGTCCTGAAAATTTCATTAAAATCTGACAATTATCTGAATTTTGCAAGAATTTCCAAACTAATGCATGTTTTCCTTGGAAAAGCGCAAAATAAAACAAACCTTTTTTTGCCTCTAGTTCGTCGCTGCTGTAAAAAAAACAAAACAAAAAACAAACAAACAAACAAAAAAAAACAAACACCGTTTTCAACCAGAATTTCTAACATGCTAGAAAAGAGCAAAATATTTCAAAAAATAAATACTTTGGTCTTTCCTCTTAATAATAACAAACATTTTGATGACAAAACTGTTTTTATTGAGCTTGGGGCCTTTTTTCATCATGCTATGCTGATTTTAAGCGACATAGTGGCGGTACCATATAATAAATAAATAAAAACAAATTTACTATTTTGCTTTTAAACAAATGTCTGGGACTATTATTGAATTTGTAAGAAATTTTACGTGTATTATTATCTCTTGCTGGCACCCATCAAAATAATTAATCAAACTAGGCTGAAGTGAGTGTGTTTTTACTTTAAAAAGCTTAAAATCTTTATTAAAAAGAGTTTTTTATGGATTAACTTTAGGCTTATCTTTTAATAACACCAAAAGACTTAAATTTAAAATGAGTTTGTTAGCCTTTTTTACCTGTTTTTATAGAAAGTCTGTTGCTGTTCCTATTTCAAATCTCCATTTCAGTTTGATAAATAATTTAGCTTATGTGGAGATTAATATTGGCATCATATTTACACACTATAAAAAAAGGCTATAAGATTTAAAAATCCAGGTTTAATTTAAGTTTCATAATGTAGAATTTTTCAATATTTGATATGGGGAAAAATAGCTCACCTGTTATAGTCATTGGTTAGTGGTCAATTTTTCTATTACTGCAACAAAAGAAAAAAAAATAAATAATATGGGCAGACTAGTTTGAAGTAAATTAGAATGACTTACAAAACAACTACAAGAGAAAACTGAATAGTTCATCAAGTGAAAATAAATGAGTAATATAGACTAAAATGTTTTTAAAGTTTAATAAACTAAAAACTTCAATATTCTGAAAATATTATTTAAAATAAAGCCACTATCATTAATTATATTAAAAACTAAACATAACTTAGGATTCTAAAGGGACAAATCTTTACTTCAGTGAAAAGTTATACAGCTTACTAACATTATACTTTATAGTTAATCTATAAAGTCAATGAGCAGGAAAAGAAGCCTTTAGAACGGAGCAGCTAAACTTTTTGTAGCAAGAACTCATTTCAATAGTCCTAAAAACTAGGTGATGGCATTTTCAAAATTACACAATATAAATTATCTTTCATTACCTGTAATTTTTATGCTTGTATACACTCAGATAATGTTACTATTGTTTTGCCCAAAAAGTTAAAAAAAAAAAAGAAGAAAAGACAAACTACCTATGTATGCACACACAGAAAACCAGACAGAATAGCAAGATGAACATGGCTGAAGAGAAGTTTATATATTAACATAAATAGAATTATCACTATCACAAAACTTAACCATTGACAAAAAGTGCATATATACAAAGCACAGTAAAGTTTCATAAGTGGTAATAAAAAAGTGTGGCAGAGATGGGAAGAACATGTTGAAAATATATGCCATGACTAAGAGAGAATGTCATACTATAAATATAAGTTTGTTTGTTTGTTTTCATATATATATATATATATATATATATATATATATAAAAACACAAAGTTGGGGTTGGCAAATTTCCAAGCCAGAAAAGATAAAAGGCTGTATAGACATGTTAGGGGAGAAGAATGAGAATTGTGCAAACCAAACAAATAACGTTGAGAGTAGGCAAATATATTTCAGAGGGAAGAATGTGTTTTCATAAAGATTTTTAATAGAATAGAGCATATGATTGAAGAACAAGGCATGAATAAACAAGAGAAATCATGGTGGGACCAGTTTTATAAAAGTAGAATGTTGGGCAATCTAAATGTAAATTTTAGAAGAGCAAGAGAAAATAGTAGGTAACAAGTGTGTGACCTTATTTTACATGCTGGAACACACACACACACACACACACAGTAGGCAACTGCAGTATTATTACATCAACTGTGGCCTCCGGCAGGGTTATTATGCTACCACTGACAGCCAACAGTGAATTACAGCTTTCCCTCTATGAGGACATGTTACTTCAAATAGTAGAAGTTCTTAGACACATTGAGATTGGTTCTGAATGTATTATTATCAGACAAGGATAATCTGATTATGGCTTTAATCTTTACTGCATACAGATACTGGAGATTTATTAGTTTTGAAGTCAAAACTAGTAGGGACTGTATGCATATTAGAGTAAAAGATAAAAGTAATGAAATGATAAAATCAATTTACAAAATATCATTACCTAGGAAATATTTTAGAGAAAAAGCACAAGTTCTACAATAAGTATATAAAAAAATATTCAACTATCTTTCAATAAATTTAAAGGATAATGAAAATTGCGACACCAAGTAATTCAGGCATATAGTTATAAACTCAAATTAAATTTCCGCCAGTATAAAAAAGCAATTTTAATTGAGGTGTTGATGTACACTGAGTCCTGCAATTCGCATCAGTTCTCACAGCTGGCCACGCTCTTCATCAACGGACGAGCTGAGTGATCCTCATTCCAGAGTTATAAACTCAAATTAAATTTCCACTAGTATAAAAAAAGCTGAATTTTAATTGCATTTAATACACAAAAATGATCAGAACTGGATTAAGATAATTTTAAGGGATCAGCAGTTAAGAGAAAAAGCAGACAAAGAAGTGTTAACATTATAATGCATAGAGTAGGATAAAATAGCAGTAGCCAAAATCCTCTTAGTTTGATTTTTCATCAATGCACCAAACAAAAGTTATTAAAGCAGTAATAACTACAATAAATCCTAAATAGTAATATGAAAAAGATCAACAATAGATTATGTAATAGTAGTAACTAAAGCTTACAAGAATAAAAGTACTTATTTTTTTAAAACTAAAATGGATAGCCAAAAGTGAATTAAAAATAAATGAATTTCATTCAGTTAAATGTTATAAAACAGATGAAGAATATTGATCATTTTGTAAATGGACAATCATGAACTCTAGCAAGTTAATCTGCCAACGAACTCCCATGATTAACTCAAACAAATGCATACAAATATGCACTAATTTGATTAATAATTTAGAACTAACAAATGTCAAATAAGTTTAATACGATTATAATGTGAAAGCAGGAGTAAAATTCCCTCATTTCTTTTCATAAACATCACTAAAAAGCCCAAAGTAGTTTACTAGTATTGAGAAAATTTCCAAAAATATTTAGCATAGATTAATTTACATTTCTATTTAAAATGATTTTATTCAGTTCTTTCTGTAGGATGACAATCATCAGTGATTGAAAATTAAATGTTCATATTGATAAGATGAATAGTAATTTTCATAGTAGATTACATTTCAAGCTACATTATCTAGTACTAAACATTTTAATTACCCACCCCTTTGTAAAAAAAGTACATGTCTTTGTACAAAATTATTTCATTCGGAACATAATTTATGTATTAGCCACTTAACTATAAAAAAATATATAGTGCCAAAAAGCTTTTTAATTTTTTTTTAACATAAAAAGGGTCATTTAATAAAAGAGAGAGAGAGAGAAAGAGATAGAGGGATGGATATAGTAGAAAAACAGGAATGAGGGGAGAGAGAGATGGATATAGTAGAAAAACAGGAATGAGAGGAGAGAGAGATGGATATAGCAGAAAAACAGGAATGGGGGATAGAGAAAGATGGATATAGTAGAAAAATGGAACAGAGGGGAGAGAGAGATATGGATATAGTAGAAAAACAGGAATGGGAGCTATGGATATACTAGAAAAAACAAATGAAAATCTACAATTACATTATATACATTTTCAATGTAGGCTAATGACCTATGGAATGTTTTCAACAAACTACATTACAAAGAAAAAGATTGAAATATCAAGAAATAGCAAATGATGAAAAAAAAAAAAAAAAAAATTTTTTTTTATTATTATAGAAAAAAAAAAAAACAAGCGAACATGGGTAGCTGGCACACACACACATTATATACATGCACACATGAGCCACTTAAAAGTAGCCTACTGACATGTCCGGGGACAACGAATGTGTCATTACAATAATTACTGCTCCAGGTAATCACCGACATGTGACTTAGTAAGATAGTAGGTACCAAATAGTAGGATAATAAGTACCAAATAAGGTAATTTTATTTGGCAGTACTAAACTTATTAAAATAAGATCTTTCAACAAGTCTAAAACAAAATATTCATTACACTATATTAGATAATTAAAACTTTGCATTTTATAGTTTTTGTTTAACAATGATAACAGGTGAGAGTAAAATCTTGGGTATGCACCCATTAATTAAGCAAAATTAATATCAAAATGCACGCTGCAATACAGTACACCTACTTCTGACTATTTTTCAATTATTCTTCATTCATTGGCACTTTGATTAGCGATTTACTAAGCATGTGGCACAGGGCCTAAACTATGGATCACCCTGTGAGGATTGTTTATACAATAAAAGATAAATACCTAAAAGGTACTTATTTTCAGCAGTGACTAATTTTTGTTTCAGAAAGAAAATATGAGATTGCAATAAGCAAAAACCGTATCATATTTGAAGTTTTTTTTTTCATAACCACTTTACAAAATCATTACCTGAAATAATGCAAATTTACACAGCAGAAAATGTAAATGGAACTAGTATTCTTTGAAGTATAAAAATTGCACGTAATTATTCTTAAAACTAAAACATACAAAGCAATAAATTTTCATAAGCTACAAATCATAAAAGGGAGACAAGTGACAAAAAAAAAAAAAACAAATAAAAAAATCAGTGTCAAATTCTCTATTCACAATTTCGATGCAAGATAAAATTTTTGAAATGGGAAAAAATAAATTTAAGTATGCTACAAACATTATGAAGATATAAATTCTATATCAAATGAAAATCTTAAGTCTTTATCAAAATATTCATAAATAAATTTAAATAAAATGATTACTAAAATGAAAAAGCAATTGTGAATAGAAATAGTGCATTAGTCATTAGCAGTGATCGGATTTGGAAAAAGTTTTCTAAGATCTTTTAAATAAAAATGAATCTAGGTTTTTTTTTGTTTTTTTTCTTACAAATAAACGGATAAAAGAGCGTATTTATACTTTTTAAAGCAATCATCTAATGAATTAATCACGATATGTAAATTGTTAGAGATGAACAGGTGACAAAAAAAATTTTTTTTTAAATAATCAGATACGTCGTATTTCTTTAAGCGCGACTCCAAAGAGTTGATCGAAACTATGTTAGATGCATCCTCATCGTGATGCACTAACAATGGCAATTTGAGGACAGGGGCACTGAAAAACTATATGAAGTCTATACAGTATACTCTATAACTTGGTACCAACACGTCACCAAAAAAGCAAACAAACTTAGTTCTTAATATAATTTATAGTTTTTAACTTCCGCGCACAAAACGCAAGAAAATAACTATAATGCAAACATGTTTAAAGATACTAAGCAATAAAAAAAAAAATACTATAGATTATCTATACAACTTAAAATTAAATGAAAATTCGTCACACCAAATAGTTGAATTTTTGAAAGATAAAAATCAAAATAATTATCTTAACTATAATTTTAAATCACCGATACATATTGAATTGATGAATGACTTGAAAGAGATACGGTTAATTTCTCTCCCCCAAATCTTGAAAAGAGTTCAGTATTTTAAAAGGTTATGTGGCGAATTTTAGTATCAATGCCTTAAGATTTTAAAAGATCGCCGATAAAACGTGTGTGTGTGTATATATATATATATTCAACAAATAAAAAATTTAAAGAAATAATTTCAAAATTGTCATTCGTAACACTACGTAAGCAATTATGCCAGTTACTGAGGGTAAATATGGATCAGATTTTAGATTTTAAACTGAATGATTTAAAAGGTAAACAGAAAAATACAGAATATGGATAAAATATCGATGGTGGACGCAAATAGTGAATAGAACAAAATATTAAGGAGAAAATAGATGAAATACTTGCTTAGGCGAAGAACAAGAAGCCATGTTGGTAGAGCTGTTCAGTCATAGCAATAGAAAAAAAAAGGACTATCCTATGTATTTATTATAAGAGTACGGTCGCTCGTGCGTGTGCTACGGTACTAGCGTGGTTATTGAGTACGTGTTCTTGGACCGGCAAAATAAGAAAGCAACCACTTGAGAAATAAGAAAAATTAAATAGATTAAGAAGGGCAAGAGATGAAACCAGTAATGAAGTGAGGTGGAGAGTGTTAAAATGAAGCTGCATAATAGAAAAAGAGAAGTGATAGTAATGTAACTTTAAAAAAAAAATAAATTTACATTTTTTTAATAATTTTTACGACTTCAGTTTATCTTTTTGCAACAATGACAGCGATGGCAAAGGCGGAGGCGACGATCGACACAGACGCGGCGAAGAGAGGACATCAAAATCTCGCCAGCCCCGCCTACTAAATACACATTTTCAAGCAAAAATAAAACAAACAAAACCCACAAACTAACATACAGTAATTCTCAAACTGCACACACATCCATCTATTTTCAAAGCATATTTAGATAGATATCGAAAATTCTACACACACACACACAGTGTCCTACGTATAAATTCAAGAATGATAGGGTTTGCGATTGAAACTACTAAATATACGATAATATACAAGCATTTAAAATATGTTATGGCTTGAGAAATAAACTTGCAATAAAAAAAATATAAAATTCATTAGAAGAAAAGAAATGTGAAAAGAAAGACAGAGCCAAATTAGATCAACCCTGTGCAAGCCGGTGTACGTATATTTGACTGAACGGATCCATGTGGCGAACCAACCATGTCCGGCAAATAAGAAAAAGAAACAATGTATTTGAACATTTTAATAACAAATTACAAAAAAAATTACTTTCCCAGATAGCTTACAATAATATTCTTACCGTACTAGGATGGGACGAACAGTAAAATAACCTGTAATCAAATGCTAACACATCTGATTGATGAGGTAGAAGACAGTAGTTTATCGGCCCAGACCTTGACGTAATAGTAAATACAAGAAACGAGATCAGATATCAGCTTTACTTCACTACCAAAAAGCAAAGATTCAAACTTATCAGATTAAACACAAAAACAGTGCACCAATAAATGATAGGACCAATATTTATATACTTACAATGGTTATTTTACTCTAGACGAGGAAAGGCTTGGATGGACAGAGATTTTTTTTTTCGGCTTATGGTCAATATGGCTACCGATTCTGTTTGCAAGGAGAATATTCGACAATTTCCGTCCCGGAGAATTACTTCCGGTTTATATCAGAGATTACCTCCCCTGTCTTAAAGTGCACACTGAGTCAGAAGTAAATTTATCGTTGTTATAAAATTAATAAAAGTTGTATAATACAAGAAATTTAATTATAATCTACGATATAAGCAATTTAACTATTTGCATGTTAATTTTACAAACTTCCGCTAAAGTGACGCTGGTAGACATTTTTACCTTTAATTATACAATATTGAACATGAGCTTGCAAGCTTCATTGAAACAAAACTGCTACAAGGAAACTCGTGCATTTCATTTAAGTAAGGTTTTCTTTTTATTTCCTGTCTGCATTGTTCTTTATCTTTAATAATTATATTAGTACGATTTTTAATAGAAATGAATCTTTGCGAAAGTCTAATCTCACGTGAAATGAGTATGCCATAGAAGCCCAAAAGCAGTTATCAATATTACAAGCAGAAATTTTTTCGAATTTGGATTTATGATAATGCTCTGTGACTGGTTTTTGGTATTTTATTTAATTTTTTTTCTTGCCACCGCCGGTATGCTGAAAGTATGACATTCAGTCAAAACCAGATCTGAATCGATCAACTAGAAAACCAGCAAGGATACAGTCACCGAAGATTTGGCAGCATCTTCAAAGAAAGGGTGCTGTAGTAAATTAATTCTCTTCTGCTCAAGTGAATATTTCAAAAAGTGTTAATTACAAAATTAGTTACCGTTGGAAATTTTTAATATGAAGAAACCAATCAGATAACGAACTGAACGCATGAAAATTTATTTCATGTGGCAAACGACTAAACTAACTTCATGCAGAGTAGAATAGTACAAGACAAGAGTTTCGAAGGACCCGATTTAGGTGAAACTGACGAGTTTGAAATTGGCGAACTGGGATATTGTATAAGGTTGCAAGGACTGAGTAAATGTAATCAAATATTCTGATCACAATAAGGTAACGTTTACAACCAGAAAATTACAGGTTCGTTTTTAAAGAGAAGAGACAGTCTCTCTGAAATCAATATAGGCAATCAATTGTGCAGGCAAAAAATGCCCGTATTATTGGCCCACTGGGAAATTCGTGTGACACTGATGCATTTAGACAATTAACCTTACCTGGACACAGTGTTTTAGTAATAACATTTTCATTTTACAAATTAAATGATGGGCAGTATCAACTAGTTAGAAATATAACTATTCCAGAATCTGACAAAGAACGGACTTAAATTAAGTCCGTTTAGACTTCAGAATGTCTTAATCTACAGTTCAAAGATTATTTTTTTAACCAAGTCTTAAAAAAATACTTCGAAGAGATTAGTTTGCCAAGAGTCCAAGACATGTTAGAATTAATAAAATTACATAAAACATTTTAAAATTATTTCGTTTCAAATTTCAGTGAAGCTTGAATTAAAAAAGGTACTTAAAAAAAAAAGCTTATGGCATATGCCAGTGAAAGCTTGTGACAATGTCTTGAATAAAAAAATCAATTTGAAAAACTTTTAAAATTATATTTTTATACTTGTGTTTAGTGCAAATCTTAAAAATTATACGTAAATAATTAAATAAAGTCTGGTATGACAAGGAAGTCACTTATCACGTGTTACTGAGAACAATACAAATTCCAGTTATGCTTGAGCTTGAAAATCTGACAAGTTTTAATGCGAAATTGTTCATACAATATGAAAAATTATTTTATGTGCATATTTGCACTATTAACAAATAAAATGTAGATTCGAAAATTTTGTTTCCTCACAATGCGACATACGTATATCACTTAGTTTTTTTACGTATATTTCCCATAATTGCTTACCCAAATTTTTCGCCTTTTCTTTACTCACGTATATAATTCATCTGATAATGAGTAATTTCTAATATTTTACGAAAGCAAATGTTTAATAAAGAAAATTAAATTTTACAGTAGCGTCATGATGCGAGTACTAGCAGATAGTAAAAGTACTTTTTTAATAGGGATTTTTAGCGGCGTTAGCCTACGAAACTGAAAAGGGATCAGGATCACTTATCACTATGAAGATTAAAAAAAAATTATTCATAAATGTGAATGACGACAAAAATAGGTAAAAATTATAAAGTTGGATTATATAGCTATAGATATCTTCAAAGAAGATTTAATGTCAGTGTGAACTATATTCGCGTAGAGAGTAGACCTACTTGCTGCTAGCTTGTAGGTGGAGAATCTGGGCGCACACCCACCACGTCTTCAGAGTGGCGTAGGTCGTTTTTCATGGAAGACGCTCATTTTATGGAATTTAGATTGTTAGGCATTTTAAAAATCAACAGTCTAGCAAACATTTCTTCACTTAAGTTATATTTAATTATTCAAATAAAAGTTTACTTTGGATGTTTTTGTTTTTTTTAACTCGAATTAAATATTTGAAATTCATTCATTATGCTTGCTATGGAAACTTTTTTTGTGAAAAAAAAAAAAAAAAAGACTTGACAAGGAAGGCATTTATTTGCATAAAACTACAATATGAAATTTAATTTATCGATCAAATTTGGGTAAAAAAAAAAAAAATGGTGTGCGCGCACTCACAGTTGAGTTGTGAATAATGTTCATTAAAAGTGCAAAGATATGAACAGTACACTACTACACAATTGACATTCCCTTAGTTAACTAGTTATGCACACTAACAGTTGGCTCTCTCTTCCTCAAGCTAGGCGGTCCCGATATCGGGCCCAAGCTGGTAAAAAAAAAAAAAAAAAAAATGAAGAAGTAGAAATTATCTATTTCCCTACACTTTAAAAATAAAATAATTAAATGGCGAGAGAATGTCTGGAATCAGATTCATTCACAGTCAAGTAGTCAAGTAAAATTTTACGTTCAACTTAACTGAACAAATTCGGTGTGGGAAAAAAAAAAGGTTAAAAAATGTTAATTATTCAACTAGACTACACTGTAGGCATTAAAAATGCTTTTCAACTTTTCATTTCGGTTGGTGAAAAAAATGGATTCATTAAACAAAAAATGAAATTTGTAAACTTTTTTAAAATGCTGTTTTTCCTTTGTCAATTTTTAAATGAGATGTGTTTTAGTTTTATGCCGATCAAATATTTTTGCACCTTAATAACAATGGCATGTTTTATGAATTTAACTTAGTTTTCAATAATTACGAATCTTTTATCTTCATACTCTCTTCTTCACTTTAAGTGTAGTGTACTGTGTACTTTTCAAAATGAAAATATGCTATTATAATTACTGTTAACCAAACATGCTTACAGATATTTTTAAAGTTTTAAGTAATTATTATTGATATAAATTAAAAATTGTTTATAGTTTTAAAAACTAATAAAAGCATAACACAAGAAAAACTCTTCTTCTTGAGTAAAAATAACTCGTGTTGTACATAAACTCCAATACTAACCCTTATTTTTCCTTCGTAATAAGCACCGAGCACGTGTTCAGCTTGTTCTCTAAGAGTGTGTATGTGTGTGTGTGTGTATATATATATATATTTATATTTAAATTTTTTAAGTACAATGCGTTCAGTGCACATGCGTGCCGGCAGCTGATATGTTAGCCTGGAGTTTTATTACACTTTATTCTTACCGTTTAAATTATTACTTTATTAACTGAAACAATTTAAAAATCAATTCTAATGGAATTAAAAAATAATTTTTTTCTTTGTCACTGAGTGATGATTGAGTATTCGGAAGATTCCTTCCCCTAAGTTTTATCCCCCCGCCACTTTTTAGACTGTCATTGTCTTACTAACTGTTAGTAGTACTGTTAGTTTATCCATTTTTATGCTACCATATGTTTAGTTCACTGTGTATTTCTTTTAAAGAAAAATACAGAACATAACAATACATTGCAACATAGTTCTATCCAAAGTATGTGAAGTTTAAACTCTTCAGAATATAAATCGGAATTTGAAAGAAAAAAACTACAGACAAAAAATAAAAAAAGATTAAAAATAATTGAAGAGTTGGAATTCATTTTCATTCATGTAGTTGACTTAAAAAATGATTACAAATTTTTAAATGTTTTTTTTTTCTTTTTCAATAATGACTCAATTGACTGTACTGTAGTAATACAATAACAAAAAGATATTTATTTTATTTTTTTGCCAATTTATTATACTTGTAACGAAATGTGGTGTTTAAATTTAATTTTTTCTTTATTCATTGATGCAAGGAATCGTCACATATTCTTTCGTTTACTGTATTTACTTATTGAGAGAATGAAAGCTAATGGAGTGATTTTTGCATGGTTACGAGTCCAGAGACTCAGTTTATTTTTACGCTTTTTAACCCATAGTTGTGGGTAGGAAAGGTGGATTCATGCATTCCCAAGAGCATTAGTTTGAGTCAAATTCCGCAGACACACCTTTGAACTTGATGATGTCACTTTCATTACTGGATATCCATTTATTACCTGCACGCAGTGGTTAGCGAAGTAAATTAGTGTTTTTTAGATCAATTTATTTGCCAGTATATAGTCTTCACTGAGTGTGCCAATGGTATAGCTTTGCTAAAGCTAAAAACTTAATTTTTATTAATGATAAATATGTATTTCGTATTTGGGAAGTATCTGCAATTTTTTACTTACAATCAGATTCCGTAAAAAATTTGTACAACCTCAACTCCCGTTTTAGCGGCATCCAAAAGATTAAAGAGAAGCAAAAAGTAGAAAGTTATTTGTTGATTTATTCGATTTATAACATAAAAACAAAAAAAAAACGTTTTAAATTGTTCAGTTAGACGTATTATTTAATGTTTTCCATCGGAATATAATTTAATGCGATTTTCATTTGATGTGCATCCAAAGAGACAATATAATTCTTATCATCATGTTGGACAAGGATATCGATTTTGGATAAAGATGTGTCGAAAAAACTTTTCAAAGTAAATTGGTCATCGAATGAAGGTGTGTGCGTGTGCATGATAAAGTTGATCAAATAAGAAAAAATGAATGAATCCAAACTAAAAAGTAAAGAAAAACCCACCTAAACAAAGTGAAAGTAAAGGGTGATCCGTACTACAAACAGCCAATTCAGAAAAAAGAGGGAACATAATTCAAGAAAAATATATGCCATAGAGGACTTCATCATGACTGATAGCTTTACTTCACGAGCAAACTGATCCTCAAAAATGCACCTACGTCTCCTTAGATTTTAAAAATGTATATAAACATATATATATATATGTGTGTGTGTGTGTATCTATATATATGTCAATATATGTGTCCATGTATATATATGTGTGTGTGTGTATATATGCATATATGTGTATATATATATATATATATATATATATATATATATATATATATGTATATATATACGTACCTGTGTATATATATATGTATATATACGTACATGTGTATATATATATGTATACATACATGTGTATATATATGTATATGTATATATATACGTACATGTGTATATATATGTATATGTATATATACGTACATATGTATATATATATACACGTATATGTGTATATATATATATATATATATATATATATACACGTACATGTGTATGTATATATACATACATATGTATATATATATGTATATATATATATATACATACACGTGTATATATATATGTATATATATATATACATACACGTGTATATATATATATATGTATATATATATATACATACACGTGTATATATATATGTATATATATATATACATACACGTGTATATATATATGTATATATATATATACATACACGTGTATATATATATGTATATATATATATACATACACGTGTATATATATATGTATATATATATATACATACACGTGTATATATATATGTATATATATATATATATACATACACGTATATATATATATGTATATATATATACATACACGATATAAATATATGTATATATATATATACATACACGTGTATATATATATGTATATATATATACATACACGTGAATATATATATGTATATATATATATACATACACGTGTATATATATATACATACACGTGTATATATATATGTATATGTATATACATACACGTGTATATATATGTATATATATATACATACACGTGTATATATACGTATGTATATGTATATATATGTGTACATATATATGTATATATATATGTGTACATATATGCGTATATATATATATATATGTG
Organism: Acanthosepion esculentum; assembly: GCA_964036315.1. Taxonomy (NCBI): domain Eukaryota; kingdom Metazoa; phylum Mollusca; class Cephalopoda; order Sepiida; family Sepiidae; genus Acanthosepion; species Acanthosepion esculentum. The sequence continues at coordinate 35,986,882 of OZ038520.1, forward strand.
TACATATATGCATGTATATATGTGTACATATATGCATATATATATATAAATATATGTGTGCATACATGTATATATATATATATAAATATATGTGTACATATGTGTATGTATATACATATATGTGTATGTATATACATATATGTGTATGTATATACATATATGTGTATGTATATACATATATGTGTATATATATACATATATGCGCATATATATATATTTGTATATATATACATATATGTATGTTTGTATATATATAAAAAATGTGTGTATATATATATAAATATATGTGTAAATATATATCAATATATGTGTATATATATGTTCGTTTAACTATATAAATACATATGTATGTATGTATATGTGTATAGCTATATAAATATATGTGTATATATAAATGTGTGTATAGCTATATAAATATATATGTATATATATATATGTATGTGTGTATAGCTATACAAATATATGTATATGTATATATATATATATGTGTTTATATATATATAAATATATGTTTTTTTATATATATATGCATGCGTGTATAGCTATACAAATATATGTATATATATGTGTTTATATATATATGAATATATGTATATATATATATGTATATGTATATATATATATGTATATATATATAAATATATGTTTATATATATATGTGTGTGTATATCTATATAAATGCGTTTATATATATTTGTGTGTATATATATATAAATATGTGTATATATATGTGTGTATATATCTATAGAAATACATGTATATATATTTATATGTGCATATATATATATGAATATATGAGTATATATATGTATGTATATCTATATAAATATGTGTATATATATATAGATAAATATATATGTATATATATATATGTGTATATATATCTGTAGAAATATATGTATATATATGTGTGTATTTCTATATAAATTTATATATATATATATGTATATATATATAAATTTATGTATATATATGTATATATATGTGTATGTATATAGATAGATAAATGTATGTGTATATAATGGGTATATATCTATATAAATACATGTGTATATATATGTGTATATATATATATATATATATATATATATATATATATATATGTATACAGGTGTGTGTATAGACATACATATATATGCATATAGGTGTTTATATATATATACATATATCTTTATATAGGTGTATTTGTATATATATATATATATATATATATATACATATACATATATAGGTTTGTGTGTGCGTATATATATATATACATGTGTATACTGGTGTGTGTGTATATATATATATATGTGTATACAGGTGTGTGTATATATATACATGTGTGTACAGGTGTATGTATATATATATATATATATATATATATAGGTATTTCTGTATATATATATATATATATGTATATAAATATATGTATTAAAGTGTGTATATATATACATATATGTGTATATAGGTGTGTATATGTATATATAGGTGTGTATATTTATATATATATATATGTGTATATATATATCAATATATATACATATGTGTATTTAGGTATGTGAGTATATATATACATATATGTATATATGTGTATATATATACATAAATGTCTGTGTTTATATGTATACATATATGTCAATATGTATATATATATACATATATGCCGATATGTGTATATATATATACATCAATGACTATATATATATATATATAAATATATGTCGATATGTGTATATATATACATATATGACTATATGTATATATATATATACATATATGACTATATGTATATATATATATATATACATATATGACTATATGTATATATATATATACATATATGACTATATGTATATATATATATATACATATATGACTATATGTATATATATATATACATATATGTCTATGTGTATATATATATATACATGCCTATATATGTCTATGTATATATATATATATGTCTATATATGTATGTATATATATATACATGTATGTATATATATTTCTATAAATGTGTATGTACATATATACATATGTCTATATGTATTTATATAAATACATATATGTATCTATATATGAATGTATATATATACATATATATTTATATATCTGTATATCTATACATATATGTCTATATATGTGTATATATACATATATGTCTATATATATGCATATATGTCTATATATATGTATATATATATGCATATATGTCTCTATATATATGTATATATATATATATGCATATATGTCTCTATATATATGTATATATATATATATGCATATATGTCTCTATATACATGTGTATATATATATGCATATATGTTTATATATATATATGTGTATATATATATACATATGTTTATATCTGTGTGAGTATATATGTATACATATATGTCTATATACGTGAGTATATATATATATATATATATCTATATATGTGAGTATATATATATATATGTGTCTATATATGTGAGTATATATATATATATATATATGTCTATATATATATCAGTATATATATATATATATATATATATATGTCTATATATATATCAGTATATATATATATATGTCTATATATATATCAGTATATATATATATATGTCTATATATATATCAGTATATATATATATATGTCTATATATATATCAGTATATATATATATCAGTATATATATATATATGTCTATATATATATCAGTATATATATATATATATATATATATATATATGTCTATATATATATATCAGTATATATATATATATATCTATAAATATATCAGTATATATATATATAATGTCTATATATATATATCAGTATATATATATATATATATCTATAAATATATCAGTATATATATATATAATGTCTATATATATATATCAGTATATATATATATATATATATCTATATATATATCAGTATATA
>OZ038520.1:35997297-35999797 GCA_964036315.1 Acanthosepion esculentum
CTATATATGTATGTATATATATACATATATGTCTATATATATATGTATATATATACATATATGTCTATATATGTATGTATATATATACATATATGTCTATATATGTATGTTTATATACACATATATGTCTATATATGTATGTATATACACACATATATATGTCTATATATGTATGTATATATATACATACATGTCTATATATATGTGTATATATATACATATATGTCTATATATATGTGTATATATATACATATATGTCTATATATATGTGTATATATACATAAGTCTATATATATGTGTATATATACATATATGTCTATATATATGTGTATATATGTCGATATATATGTGTATATATACATATATGTCTATATATATGTGTATATATGTCGATATATATGTGTATATATACATATATGCCGATATATATGTGTATATATACATATATGTCGATATATATGTGTATATATACATATATGTCGATATATATGTGTATATATACTTATATGTCTATATATATGTATATATATATACATATATGTCTATATATATGTATATATATATACATATATGTCTATATATATGTATATATATATATACATATATGTCTATATATTTGTATATATATATATATATGTCTATATATTTGTATGTATATACATATGTCTATATATTTGTATATATATATATATCTATATATATGTCTATATATTTGTATATATATACATATGTCTATATATGTATATATATATATACATATATGTCTATATATGTCTATATATGTTTATATACATATATGTCTATATATGTCTATATATGTTTATATATATATATACATATATGTCTATATATGTATGTCTATATATATATACATATATATCTATATATGTGTATATATATATACATATATGTCTATATATGTATATATACATATATATCTATATATATGTATATAAACATATATGTCTCTATATATATATATATACATATATATCTATATATGTGTATATATATATACATATATGTCTATATATGTATATATACATATATATCTATATATATGTATATATACATATATATCTATATATATGTATATAAACATATATGTCTCTATATATATATATATACACCTATATGTCTATATATATATGTATATAAACATATATGTCTCTATATATATATATACATCTATATGTCTATATATGTGTACATATATATACATATATGTCTATATATGTGTATATATATACATATATGTCTATATATGTGTATATATATACATTTATATCTATATATGTGTATATATATATACATTTATGTCTATAACTGTGTGTATATATATATACATACATGTCTATATATGTGTATATATATATACATATATGTCTATATATGTGTATAGCTATGTCCTATCGGTAACTCCGATCATGCTGTAGTGTCTGTTAGCATCTCCTTCAGCCCCACCCCCTGCAAGGAGCCTCCTACCACCAGAACCACATTCTACTACCAACGGGCTGACTGGGACGCGTTTCGTGACTTCCTCCGCGATGTCCCCTGGGATGCTGTATTTAAGCTCCCCACTCATGATTGTGCTGCTGAGTTCTCTTTCTGGATTAAAGCAGGTATCGAAGCTTTCATCCCCTCCAGGAAATTTAATGTCAAACCTCGCTCCTCCCCCTGGTTCACAGCTGCTTGCCCAGCCGCCATTGCCCATAGGAACCACTTCTTCCACCGTTTTCGAAGTGATATGTCCGACTCCAATAGACGTCTATTTACCTCTGCCCTGAACGTGTGTAAGCGTATTATTGACAATGCCAAGTCACTATTTGCTGCTCGGATGAAGGAACGTATTGCATCCCACAAATTTGATTCCAGAGATTATTGGCGCCCCTGCAAGAGCGTTCTGAACAATAACAAACCCTCCATTCCTCCCCTGTTCAATCAGTTTGAGGTCCTGACCACCTCTGCTGACAAGGCCGAATGCTTCCCTTGGAAGTTTTCTTCCAATTCTACGCTAGATTCTTCTGGGTTGCCCTTGCCCGATTTCCCTCCCAGAACTGAGGCCCTCCTGGACGGATTGCACATAACCCCGTCGTCGGTATTGGGCATTATTTATAACTTAGATCACCACAAGGCTACTGGTGGTGACGGGATACCAGCCATTGTCCTAAAGAAATGCGCACCTGAACTGGCGCCTGCCCTCTCTAAATTGTACAACCGCTGCCTCAAGGAGTCCTGTTTTCCTGACTGCTGGAAGTCCTCAAACATTGTCTCTGTCTTTAAGAACACTGGTGACCCCTCTGACCCTTCCAATTACCGTCCTATCAGTCTCCTACCCCTCTTCGGCAAAGTCTTCGAGGCCATTATCAACGCCGAAGTGATTAATCACCTGATATCCCATGATCTGCTCTCAGACAAGCAGTATGGTTTCCGCTTTGCCCGATCTACTGCCGATGTCCTTACGGCCATCACTGAATTTGTCTGCCAAGCTATCCACAAC
>OZ038520.1:36012297-36084797 GCA_964036315.1 Acanthosepion esculentum
ATATATATATGTATATAATTTATGTCATCACTGTGGCCATGTTCCATGGAACAAGCATACCAGCCATGCTAATCTGATACAACACCTTGTCAACTCAGCCACCCACCGCCTTCACCTCAGCATACCCAACTTGCTACAGGCATTTCGTTTGCAGTCATCACTGTGGCCCCATGCCATAGAACAGGCCTACCAACTACACAAATCGAACCACCCTACTCCAATAATATCCTGTGTCCTTGGTCAGGACCACACAAGCAACAGGTCAACTGTTTGACAAGAAACAGATCAACTTCCAGTGTTACATTACATCTAATTACCATTCTCACTTAGCAAAGAAACTGATATCTCACCAATTTTCAACAACTCTGTAATTTAACCCATATATTAAACAGATAAATGTTGTTCAAAACCAAACATTATTCCTTTCCTTTGCAACGAAACACTTATTATAATATATTTTTCATATAAAATTAACTGTATCCTGAAAGTTTTATGAGTGCTAGTTGTTTAATATACATTTTATTATAAAAATATTTACTTTCATAATAAAATCTGATATAGTATGTTGTTACTTACATTTGTTGCTTCATTTGATTTTAATAGCAGTATTAGTAATAGTTTCAATATAAGGTAAAATATTAATCATAGGCATTTGCAGGCTGTAGTGACAATGATTATCAACTTTGTCCGAGATCACACAACAAACTTCAATGTATCAATTAAAACTCTTTCAAACAATTTAAAAGTTATTGGTGTCCCACAAAATATCAACTAAAAAGACATTATCTATCTTGAAAGATGGTAATGAAAGAAAACCAATTTATATCAATATATCAGCAAGTTATGAGATATGTTTTTTTATATCAGCCATTTTCTCATTATAAGACTCAAGTCTTTCTCTTGATCTGTCAAATGTTAATGGTAACTGGCCTTGCCCTGTTATACAAGCCCATAATATAATAGTAGAAAGTTTGAATTCAGAATTCAACTAATATTTAATGACATGTAACATATACACACACGCATATAGTTATATCAGTATACCAATAAATTTATAGCCATATGAAAAAAAACATCTTACACAACAAATATAAATTTTTCAGTATAAATTGCTTACTTATTAATGCATTTAATTGAGTAGTATAGATTCATATTACACAGCTTGAACATTATACATTGAAAATTTCATATAAAAATTCAGCTATGTCAGGCTATGCACTTTGTTATCCATCCCCATATATACCAATATCACAAAAACAAGATCTGTATATAATGTGAATAGGTTTATAGAGAGAAATACTTTTATTGTCTGAAAATTAAAAAAGAAACTATCAAGTGATAGTGAATTCTGGTCTAGTCAGCTATGTTCACATTTGCACAAATGCCCTTGGGAAAAGCATGAATAAATTTTTTCTCCTCCCAGCTATGGATTATAAAGCAATGTAGACTGTGTTCTCTAGCCTTGCATGAGAGTCAGTCTAAGAAAAAGAATACTCTGAATATAAACTATGGAGAATGTAATGGGAAATCACTCCGCTATCTTTGCCAAGAATACAATTCATAGGTAATAGATGAGAGGAATCTGAAGAAAGCCATGATTGCCTACATATAAAACAAAATATAATGCCAACTTATTGTATGATAAATTAAAAAAATACAAAAATATCCCTAAATACATAGTGTAAACATTCATCATTTTAGATTTCATTTTATTTCTAAAGTTAGAATTCTGTTGTGTAAAAACATGTATATATTGTAGAGCAGTAATAACTCTGAAAATCCCCTTATATTTATATATACAAAAATACTCATAAAAATTGTGTAATGAGTGTCCAGTTAATTTAGTAAAGAAGTATCTGGGGTTTTCTTACCTCAAACTTTGTTGAGTGCTGAAAGATAAATGTTAACATTATGGCCTGAAAAAGGAAAAGGAGATGAAATTTTTGTTGACACACGTTAATAACCTGTCTGTGTGAACTGCTTGTCTGATAGCGAGAATGTCACATGTCACAGGTGTAGAGAAGAAAAGTTGGGTTGATTCTCATTGGTTTAGAATGAGTGAATTAATGATAATTATAATTGTTGTAATTATTTTTTTGACACTGATTAAATTTTATTCATTTATTTTTTATGGGCACAAGAATATATATATATATATATGTATGTATGTATATATATATATATATATATAAAGAAATATAGTTTAAAGGTGTGCTATATTTATGGGATAAAGTGCTCAATATCAGAGATAGTGTGTATGTAAATATAAATATAAAAGTGAACATTGAAGTCAACACTCAGAGGCGACAGGCTGTTTCATTCTAGACGTAATCGTCAGGCCGACGATTGTGTCTAGCATGAAACAGCCTGTCACCTCTGAGTATTCACTTTTACATTTTTATATATATATACAGTGACACGCATAAGTATTGGATACATGTTATTTTCTGTTATAACTCTAGTTTATGTTTGCCATTTTGCCTGGTATTTGATAAGTAATATCTGGTAAAGGTTCTTTTAGTTGTATGTAGAAGGAAAATTAAAAACTCATGGTTGAATCCATTTTTTTTATCAAAGTTCACAATGACCCTATGCAAAAGTATTGGACACATGACACTTTTTTTCAAATTTCCAATCGAAACTTTGTATTTTAAAAGACTTTAAATATTCAAATTTTTGATAGTATTGGAATGTTATCTCTGACCAATCAGAGAAGTACTCAATTGTTTACAAGATAGTGCTACTAATCATCTGACTTTTTGATGTGCATTCTGCAATTCAAGGATTAAAAATGGCAAAAACTAAAGAATTATCCAGAGATATGTGAGATAGAATCATTAAACGTCACAAAGGAGGACAAGGTTACTGAAAAATTAGCAAAGAAATGAATCTAGCACTAAGTACAGTAGGAAATATCAAAAAGTATAAGAAGTATGGCGATGATACAGCAAACCTTCCAAGAAATGGAAGACCGAGAAAAATAAATGAGAGTACTTCAAGGTGGATCAGCAGAAATGTGCAAAAAAAAAACCCCTTCATTACTCGTTCTGAAATAAAAACTGATCTTGAAGGTGCTGGAATTAATGTAAGTAAGGATACCATTAGCAGAGCTCTATATCGTACAGGCTTTCATTCAAGATCACCAAGAAAAGTGCCTTTACTGAAAACCAAACATGTCAAAGACTGATTAAAGTTTGTTGAAACTTATGAAAAGAAAGGTATGCAGTTTTGGGAAAAGGTAATCTGGTCGGATGAAACGAAAGTTGAACTATTCGGAAGGAACACAGCGACAAGTGTTTGGCGAATAAATGGCACTGTCTTCAACAACCACAATACCATCCCCACAGTTAAGTTTGGGGGTGGTTCCATTATGATATGGGGATGCTTTTCATCCAAGGGCACTGGTGATTTACAAGTTATCCATGGTAGAATGAATGTATGTACAGGGAGATTCTAGAGAAGAACCTTCAGAAATCTGCAACTTCTTTAGGACATGGTTGGAATTTCGTGCTTCAACACGACAATGATCCCAAACATACTGCAAAACTTACAAAGGAATGGTTTGAAAATAATGGTATTAGTACTCTCAATTGGCCAAGTCAGTCTCCTGACTTGAATCCAATTGAGAATTTGTGGAATACTTTGAAAATTAAATTTCATAAGTAGAATCCACAAAATATCAAGCAATTAGAGGAATTATGCAAAGAAGAATGGGGTAAAGTAACGGTGGATCAGTGTGAAAAACTTGTGGCCAACTATAGAAAGTGACTGGAAGCAGTGAAACAAAACAGAGGCTACGCAACAAAATATTAAATTGATGTATCCAATACTTTTGCATAGGGTAATATTGAACTTTGATAAAAAAAATGGATTCACTCATGAGTTTTTAATTTTCCTTCCACATACAACTAAAACAACTTTACAAGATATTACTTACCAAATATCAGGCAAAATGGCGAACATAAACTAGAGTTATAACAGAAAATAACATGTATCCAATACTTATGCGTGTCACTGTATATATATATATATATATATATATATATATATATATATATATATAGCTAAAATCCTCATGGAGAATAATATTTCCACTTTAATACAGCCATAAATGTTACATATTTATCTTAGAAATAGTTAAAATTGTAACTTTGATTGGTATTACTGATTTCACTTAAAATTGGTTTTACTGAGCATAAGTAACTGAGCTTTGCATTAAAATGTAAAAGGTTGCCCAAATATTTATGGTACAATCCAGAATTATTTTATAAATGATTTAGCTTATGATGTTCTGAAAATAATAAAATATAAACCTGCCTATACTTAGGATAATCCATTAAGTGGTTAATTACTCAAAACCATCCGGTAACAAGTTAAGATGAAAATGGTACTTAATAATACTCTAGATGAACTCAGTATATGTATTTTTATATATGTTTGATAAAAGTTAAGTAGTTTGAGTATTGATCAGAAAATTTACAAGTTCTAATCATAATTGCTTAGCTGGCAAGTTATGGTCTATTCATTATTCAGGAAAATGATACTCTAATTTAAAACCAGGACAGGAAAATCCTTAACTACACATAAACATCTAATCTAGTTTTAGAAAATTTTACTGATTTAGTCATAGATTGTAGTTCTCAAAACAGATTTGTGTTATTCAGATATTTATTTCTGCTTTTTTTAATGCCATCTTCCTTTAGGACAACTAGAGCTTTCCAGAGAATTATTGCAATTCACAGTTAATGAATGTAAAAGTCTTTTTTTATTTTATCATCTATGGGTGGCCATGATTTCTTTGAAAACATAGTGGAATGCTTCCCTGTTATCTTCTCCATAGTTTTGAATTCAGAGTAGTCTTTCTTCTAGAATGCTACCCAAATCTAGAGAACACATAGTCTACCTTACTATTTACTTTATAGTTGGAAGAGAAGATGGATTTGTGCCTTTTCCAAAGGCATTAGTGCAAAATGAATGCAACAAGTTAAGCTGGAATTTGAACGACACTGATTTCATTTTCAGTGATTGACAATTGTTATATCCCCTGCACACCCCATTATTTCTGATAGCAAACTATATTTTATCAGTTGGGTGGAGAAAAGATATCATACTGTGACATTTGTTACATTAGAAAATAAACTAGAATTTTATTCCAAAGACACCAATCCTTTTAACTGGTGGAAACAAGTGTTACTATCAAGTTATACAGAAATTATTTTAAATTAACCATATAATGCATACAGTAGTTCCAATTATGTTAAAAAAAAAGAATCGTATTAGAATATGATGAGTACTGAAAAGCTTCCAAAATCAATATTACGTTTGGTCATTGAAAAAATTATTTTAGTGAGTGGATTAAGCTGGAAACTTTTTGGCATCATCTTATATAATCATTTATTTTATTTATTTATTTTTTTTTTATACCATGTAAGTCAGTAAAACCACTGGTATACAAAGGGTTACTAAATGTGAAAGAATAAGAAAAATGGGAAACATTATTAAGGCGTGAAAAGAATACAAGAGTAATCAAAATCAGTAGATAATGATTGACATTGCATTTAAATTTTTGAAGATTAAAGTTAGCTGGAGAACATAGAGCTGGAAGAGAGTTCCACAAAAGAGAAGTGCAAGTGAAGAAACCATTAGCATAGAATTTACAGTTACATCTAGCCAGCTCAACTGTAAATTGATGAGATCTTGCCAATAATCTAAAACTTAAATTCATAAAGTCTAGGAAACCATACTGAAAAGTACATCTAAACAATTAGCATGAAAGTATTTATAGAGAAGCTACATTACAGTAGTGGGAAAGTGACTGAAGCCAAGATATCTGATCAAGACCAATAATATTGCTGATTCTTCTTTGGATTTTATCAAGAATTTCTAAATATATAGCAGGAGCACTGAACCAGATGTGGCAGCAATATTCAAAGCATGGATAAACAGGTGACTTATAAATATGTACGATAGATTATGAAGAGAAAAAATTGTCTAGCATGACATAGTAAACCAACTTTATTAGCAGCAGCCTTAGCAACTGATTCAATATAATCTTTCCACATCATGTTAGCCTGAGAAGATGCAATAAGTTACTCTCCTGGAGGTTAGCATCTGCCATGCTGATGGGAAGCAGAAAAGGGTCTCTTAGATGATTAATAGAGAGAAGTTTCATTTTGGAGTTATTAAAGTTAACTTGCCATTCCTTGCACCAGTTAACAACAGATTGTAGGTCATTTTTTAGATCAGCTGCCAATTTCATCTTATCAAACTGATCAGACTTACTATTGAGACATGAGTAAATGGTTGTGTCACCAGCACAGACGCCAAGTTGAGAACTGATGTCATCAGGAATGTCATTGATCAAAATTAAGAACAAAGTAGGTCCATGGATAGAGCACGGGGGGGGGGGGCATCTGCATTAGTACAAAAGGATCTGGAAGAGTGGCCATTCAGGACACTATTTCATGATTTGATAAGAAAAACTGAATCAGTTCAAAAATTTATCCAGAAATACCATAACCTTTCAACTTGTAAAGAATACCTGCATGCCAGTCCCTATTAAATCCTTATGAGATGTCCAAACTAAATGTAGAATCCTATTTTTCAATCAATTCTTTGATGATTCTAATGTCCCTTCCTAAATAAACAGCCCTATACCCCCATCTAGAGGTGAGGTGATCAGTCCCATATAAGTTGATTATCACTTGAATTTGTGTCAACCAGAGCTAGAAAAATAGCTTGCTTATTAGGTTTAATCATGATGCATAAAAAAAATCATTACAAATGTTCAATCATCATAATCTTAAATCATATTCCTGTTCCAATTTTCATTACTATGCACAAATTATTTTATAGTTGTTGTTTTTGTTATATATCTACTTGAAAATCAGCTTAAAAATGGCTTAAACAATATTCAATATAGATAATTACTATTCTTATCTAGTTTAGATGTGTGCACAGTGAAGCACTTAACAGCACAAAAAGTAGGATTGACATGCAGAGTTCAAATTCCAGTTGAGGCTATTGTATTTGCTTTTACACTAATACCATTGGAAAGGTATGAATCTCTGTTCTCTACCCAAGTAGCAAGACAGACTGGTCTCACTAGCTTTGGTTAGCAATCAGTCTAGGAGAAGAACATCTCTGAATTTAAAACTGGTTAGGCATGGGGTTAGAAAAACTAACCTATAAAAACTTACTTGCTACAGAAACCACAGCAGTAACACCTTGTGTGTTGAAGTGGTGAGTCTTCAGGGTTAACATACATATAATATATAACATATCCTTAGGTTAGTCTGAAAAAAGAAAATAATGAGATGTGTGGATTACTTTATGCCACTCTTCTAAGTGTAGAGGGTCAGCCTGCTTTGAAAATTAATATTTGAAATAATGACTTGAACCTTGATCTAAACACTTCATTTCTGAAATGAGGAAGTAGTATTATTATACACTGATTTATTCATCTTGATTGTTACCTTAGTAGGCCTAGAACTGAACACTATATGAATTGTTTTCAACAGATATTAGGTTTAAGTATTCAAAATATAGTGCCTAATTGTCCTACATGACAATGGCTTTATGGATATAAGCATTGCAGTTTACCTAGTAGTTGTAGATTTAATCTCTGGTTCAAACAATGTGAGCTATATATACATGTATATGGATCAAAAGAATAAATTATCAAAAAAGAATTATCTGTTTTTTGCCCTTTAGCTCGGACAACAGAGTAAGAATTGTTTGTCCCTATGAGCTGATAAAGAAATTAGCTCAAAATTCTGAGAATGTTATCAAATATAAAAGGCACCCCAAAAAGGTCACATGTTGAAACATTGTGATTATAACAATCAAGATGAGAAAAAAGGTTCAAAATAATTAATTTTAGAAAATAGTTAAATATTCTGTCTTACTGATCTCCCATAGTTATCATTTGGTAGATTCAGTCAGTTATGTACCATGTGTGATACACACTTAGGCGATCAGGTATCTTTTGATACATGACTGGCAAGACAGATTTTTTTCCCGCTGTAGGTTGCCATTTTTTTCTGCTGTAGACCAGTTGCCATCCAAGGCTATAGAACCTTGTCTGTGCTGATATTTACCCATAGTTGGAGGGAGAAGAGGATTCATACCTTTCCCAAGGGTATTAGCATGTAAGTGAATGTAACATATTCAACTGGAATTCGAACTTGGCACTTCGATTCCTCAATCCAAGCCGCTATCCATTACACCATCGTGCCTCCTCCAGAAGGCACAGTGGCGTAGATTATTGGTAGATTATTTAATATTTACTGGAGTGATATCTAAGGTGCAAAACTGTTTTTTCCTTTAAGTCATGGATCAAGTGATCTAATGGGAATCTTTACTTTTGTATTAATTTTTACAAATTACAGTAAGGCCCAAACACATTCTTTAAGATATGTAATAGGCTTAGCCTCATCTGGGGTAGTGTCACAATAATAGCATATACTATAAGAAACAAACCTAATGATCTAGGAATTGCCAGTTAAGAATTTTCACAATCATGTCATACCTAAACATGTGGTCTCCTACTGCTACTACTACTTTGGTTCTTCTGGATAATTACATTTAGGTTATCATCAAGGGAGATCAAGTAGCAATTCTACAGTATCATAAGTTGAAGACTGCTATTATGATGGCCAACATGAATGAGCGTCACTTATTTCAACTATGCTTTTGCTTCCAAAGCTACACTGAAGCTATCCTTGAGGCTGAGAGCAGCTTTATTGAATAAACTTTGCCTGTTTTTCTCAATTGAATACATATATTTTTGAAAATATTCTGAATTTTTTTATTTCAATTTAAATGCTTGGGATACCATGTGATTGTGACATTATATAGATACTGAGAATTTAAATATTTTTAATTGTGTATTCCTAAATTTTAACTAATTTTGTTAATTATTGTTTGTTTTTTAACTTATTATGACAAGTGTGTTACAGGTAGGGTTTGGTAGGGGGTTCTGTGTGGGTTTAAATGTATCCTAAATGAGTTATTGTCAGAGAAGTGTAACATAAATAAATAAACTTGTAAAAATACAAGGATAATAGTCACATTCACATATAAAAAAAGAATACCAAAAATAATGGAAGCACTATTAATAATAAAGAAAAAGCCAACACTCAATGACAACAACTATGAACATGGCCACAATATGTTGACTGTGTTTGGAAAATAAAACATTCCTATAACTCTAGATACATATATTAAAAAAATCCATACATTCAGTTAAAAATAAAAAATAAAAATCACCCATAATGGCTAAAAGAATGGCCAAAATACAGAATATTTGAACATTTTTTATATATTTTATGTCCAGAAAAGAAAACATTTACATAAAAACAAGAAAAAAATAAATAAAACACTTAATTGCAGCACATTTTCAGTCATCTTTAATGAAAATTGTATAAAAGAGGGATTGCTGCCCCAAATATACAATATATATATAATATATTATTTTGCTTAATTGTTATATGTTGATATATATGTGTTCAAATTGCACTAAATTTTAACAAATAACTAGTCACCCTATGAGAGAGTGTGGTGCATGTATGGCCAATGTAAGAATTTAATGTTGATTTTTAGTGTTGGCGATAAAATCTCTCAAAGGACATAAAAATCAAGAAAATATTTTGATGACAAATCTAAGATTTTTGTTAGAATCAATCACTTTTATATACCTTTTATATAACTTTTTATATATATATACATATATATATATATATATATATATATATATATATATATATATATATATATATATATATATATATCATTTGTTGTATCTGTGGGTCTTGTATCTACAGATTTAGCTTAATAGAAATAAAAAATATTATAAGAAAATTCCAAAATATTTGTTTGAATTCATTTACATTCATACTAATGTCCTCATCTTTGTTATTACTAACACTTGATAATAATAGAAAAATAACTATTTGAGAAAAATCTCCAAAAATGGGATTCAAATTTTCTAGTACTATTCTGAATTCATGTGAATGATGTGATGTGTTGGCACACATTACTGATTCCTACCATTTTACAAATTATTAGTCTTTCTTCAAGATTTCAAGTTGTTTGAATGTTGTTCATCTCAGGTTTCATTCATTTGCTTCTTGATCTACTTCTATTAAATTTAGAATGGACATTTTTTTTGTAAATTCTAATTATAAAAATAAGTACTGAAAATTTTATTAAAATACAATAATTAATTCATTTTTAGTAGGTTTTTAAAATCAAATTGATTTTTGCACAAAATTTTCAAATACAAAATAATATAAACAACTTTTCATAATATCACTTTTCACAAATATCTATGGTTCTGTATGAAAATGGTTTTATAATAGAATTTTCTGTAATATTTCTTCATACTAATGTCACAAAAAATTTTGACAATAAAAATTAGTTTAATACAATTTTTTTAATCCTCAGCTGTCAATTTCCCAGCAAAATGTTCTGTTTATATGTACAGCATAACAAATACTTTCATAGCATTTATGTTGCATCAGGTATTATAAGTAATTCAGAGATAATTTCAAATATAGAGGTAGCTCGAGAGCTCCTCTCTGCGGCTGCTCAGTCTCACGCTGTCTGCTGATCTGAGATGGAACAAATTCATTGAGTCAGTTGCATCATCCACCGCAAGGAAAGTTGGTTCCCTGTGCCGAGCTAGGAAATTTTTCTCCCCGGAATCGATCCTCCAAGTCTATAAATCGACCATTCGCCCTTGCATGGAGTATTGCTGCCATATATGGTCTGGGGCCCCTGCTGTTTGCCTCAGGGTTCTTGATAAGATCCAGAGACGGATATGCAATGTGATTGGCCCTGATCTGTCATCTCGTCTGCAGTCGCTCTCTCACAGACGCGATGTTGCCTCGCTCTGCCTTTTTTACAAGTACTTTCACGGTAATTGCTCCGAGGAGCTGCTTTTGCTTGTCCCTAGGCCTCGTGAATTTAAATGTCCTACGAGGCTGGCATCCCGTTCCCACCCCTACACCGTTGAAACTGTTAGATGTAGACATCTCTTCTACTCCAATAGTTTCATGTCTCGCACATCTCGCCTATGGAACTCCCTTCCCTATTACTGTTTCCCTGACAAATACAATCTCCAATGGTTTAAGTGTAGCGTCAATCGACATCTCCAGTTGCCTTGATCTATCCACTTCCCTTCTCCACATCCTTTCATCTTTTATTCCTATCTGCTCTCACTCCAAATCTTCTGTAACCCCCTTGCCTTGATCGACCCACTGTCTTTCTCTTTCTCCACATCCTCTCCTTTACCACTCCTATCTGCTCTTCCTCCAACCCTTCTATAACCCGTGATAGTGGCCTCCAGCCTTGCTTGGGGTGATACGCTTAAAAAAAAAAAAAAGAAAAAAGATATACTTATGCTAAATACAAATATCAAATGTGGGGTAAGGACATAATTGTATATTGTGTGTTTGTGAAATGTAAAAGTAAAAGTAATTATTCAAAATATTTTACATTATGTCATCTTGATGTAAAGATATTCTTATAAAATAAGTTAATATTTTATATTAAAAATGTATTCAAAATACAACAGTTAAATTGCATTCAGATAAACATATTTTCAAGCATACAATGCTGATAAAATGAAACAAAAATAATGGTGAGAAAAAGTATTAACTTGATCTGATTAGCTACACAACCTTGATTAATGATTATTGCTGGGAGATTTTTCACAGGCCCTTTGCAACATTCTTTTAAAATCTTATATCTATTTCCTATTTATTTTCAAAATTGAATAGTTTATTCTAATTGAGTGTAATCTAATTATCAGTCAAATAAATATATTTATGCAACAAACCTACTGATACAAATAATTTAGGCAATATCAAATCTTTTGCTTTGATTATCATACAGAAATTATTAAAAGTTGGATGTGAAACAATTAAATCATAAGGATTATAAAACTTAATTGGATCAGAAAATAAACTTATATTACAGATTCTTGATTAATAACATAAGTAAGAAGTTCATTTCATTCCTGAAATTCATTTTAGGTAATTTTACTAAATTGAGATTATCAAGAGAATATTTATAAGGATAAAAATAAAAAATAATTGAAGCTGATGCAATAAATGTTTTGTATGTGAGAATAAGAAATTTCTGTTGTTCATGTATTTTTTAAATTTATGTATATAGTATAACAAGTATGATTATCATATTTCGTTTGTAATGTCTGTAACATTTTTCTATACTATAGTTATTTGCCTTGTACTGGCAGCATTAAGAGGTAATGTTTACATTTATAACAAATTTATGGAATATTTGGGTAAGTTCATGAAACCAGATGAAAAGACTGATATTGAGACAAAGTAAAGTATAACAACAATAACTGGAAAATATATTTAAAGACTCCTATTTGTAAGGATTGAACTAAATATCAATTTCATATATAAAACTGTAATTTTCTGTTCTTTTTATGTTATAAGTTTTATCACATCAAAATTAATACATATTAATATAATAATTGTAAAAATATATTTAATGACTGACAAATGTGAAATTATAATAATGACTTAAGTAAATATTAAATGTGTCTACAAATTTGACTGCATGGGTAAACTAAACTCTTATTTCCTTATATTATGCATTATCTTGTTATTCTGCAATTCAGTTATTTTGAA
Organism: Acanthosepion esculentum; assembly: GCA_964036315.1. Taxonomy (NCBI): domain Eukaryota; kingdom Metazoa; phylum Mollusca; class Cephalopoda; order Sepiida; family Sepiidae; genus Acanthosepion; species Acanthosepion esculentum. The sequence continues at coordinate 36,024,963 of OZ038520.1, forward strand.
AATTAATATCTTTAGGGTAATTTTTGCTTTGTAAACTTAATCTTTCATGCTTTATTTTCAGTCAAATAAAAATTAAGCATTTGTTCATTTTCATTCTCCCTTGTTACTAAAAAATACAATTATAATAATAAAAAGATTGTTTATGTTATATTCATCATATACATATATAATAACAATAATTAATTTTTTTTTCTTTTTCTTTTTCTTTTGTTTTGGTCACGTGGTCATGATTTTATGTTTGTAGGCTATATATTCTGTTCTTACATTACCTCTTTAGTCAGTATTTCCTGACGATACGCATAGGTGAAACCTTGGTAGGTTAGTCTGGCTTTTTAGGTTTAACTTAGGTTTGCTCTACTTAGCTTATCAAGCACTTTATTTAGTCATTTTACTTACTCGTATCAGGGTTTTTTTCTTTGGACTCTGAACTTGGATGCTAGACGATTATTTTCGGCTGACGTACATGTTCTCTGTTCTTTCTTTTTTGTATCTTTTTTTTTCCCTTTGGTATTGGTTTGTTCATTTAAAAATCAAGGCACCTAAGGTTTTCCGAACGAGTATAATTTCTTATATTTATAAGATTATTACTAGTATATATATATATATATATATATATATATATATTATTGTCATCCACAGACAGACTGTTTCGCTGTATCACAGCTCATCAGTGTGGCTAGACATCCGGTTGCCTCTGGCTAGAATCGAAAACTGGCTGAATTCGCGTCAGTCGGAAATTTTACCCTGAAGCCGTTGGCTCACGGCAGAGAAAAAGGTGAATTTAAGCATATTTATTTTTAGATAAACACACAGTGACTGAGAGAACTCAATTCGATTTACCGAAGAGTTTTGCATTATTAGCCATAATAGTCACTGTTTAAAAACCCACACATCCTCCCCAGAGAGCTCAACCGAAATAAATTTTTCAGGAGCATATATATATATATATATATATATATATATATATACAGACAGCATATCTTCATTCAAGTATATATCATTGAATAATATAGACATATTATGTCTATTTATTTTTATATTCCTTTCTAGTTTTCTAATTAGCTTCTTGATATCAAGTTGAAATTCATCAAGGAAGGTGCTGTAGTTTTTGTTAACCCAAGTACTTTTGATCTCCTCTGAGATCATCCTCAGGAGTGAATTGTGAAGACAAACATTGTGACTGATGTGATCATTGTGAGAGTGATTTTTGTAAACATTTGTGAACACACTCTGTTATAATTATTTTAAAATTTTAAATTTAACTGTTATCCAAGCTTGAGGCAATCAGATGCTAGACATCTAGCCACACTGATGAGCTGTGAAACAGCGAAACAGTCTGTGGATGACATATATATATATATATATATATATATATATATATATATATTACTTCAAATGTTATTTTTAGCGGATACCAATATTGATGCTCCATTTATTTTAACAGTATTTATTTTGTCTACAATATACTTGAGAAAACTTAATAAAGAAAATGTGCTCTTCAACAGGATTCAAACTTGCATCCCCTATTGCAGGAAGAACCACCATCTTTTCTGACATGCTTTTATTGTTGAGCTATGAAGAGCATTACAATAAAGCAAGGTTTTATTTTGCCTTTAAAGCATGCTCACTAATGAGTATCTGCTTCATTTGGTATCCAAAATGTAAACAAAGCAATTTCTAAAGAATTAATGGAGTTTATCTTTTAATTCACACACGTATATATTAACTTTCATTGTTATGTGTCAGTGGATGTATGAATATACTGTTTCCTATCAGCTGGGAAAAAGAACAGAGACTTGACCCATATAGACAGGTTCTGTCATGATGAGAGCTAACCCTGGGAAAAACACTGGTGACTCATCTAGAAAAATAATCCTTATATTGCCACTTAAAGTAGTAATAGTAATAATAATAATAATAATAATAATAATAATAGTAGTAGTAGTAATAACAAACAAATAGAAATTCTCTTTGGAGTCAAATGACAGGCAGTAAGTCAAAATACATTACTGACATACAGATATTATTATATAGCCTCATTTATAAACATCTACATATATGCACAGATATACATACAGGGAACACAAGGACTTAAAGCTGGCATAGATCTATATTTGTCACTCACCATCAATACCTACACATATAAATACACACACACACACACACGTGTGTGTGTGTATATATATATATATATATATATATATATATATATATATATATATATATGTACATGATTAAATAAGGAACGTAGCAGAAAATCTTTATACATTTAACACATTTTACTATTAAGCTTCTTCAGAAATTTTTGGAAGCGATGCTACTATTTTAAAATGTTATGATGTTTTGTTTTCATTGTGTGTGTAAACATCATTAGTACATATTTTCTAAACAAAGCTTAGGGTTGCCAAATGTCACACATATTGAATGCTCATTGAGGACAAAACTCACTATCATAGTAACCAATACATACCAACACCAATATACAAGGTAACCAAAAAAATTATGTCCGTTTTGAAAGGAAAAAAAGAAAACACTTCACAGTATGTGTAACTTATATTTAGTCTTTGAAGTAATCGCCATCGGCATCCAGCACCTTCTGCCAACATGTCTCCAGCTGTTCAATGCCCTTGCGGTAGAACTCGGAGGGTTTTGACGCAAAGAAGTCCATGAGGGCTTTGTGCAAGTCTGCTTCATTGGTGAAGGATTTCCCACGAAGATGATTATCCAGGGAGTGGAAGAGGTGGTAATCGGATGGCGCAAGGTCAGGTGAATAAGGTGAATGGCACAAAGTCTCCCACCCAAGTTGCTGTATGGTATCCCTGACCATTCGCATGACATGCAGCCTGGCGTTGTCATAGACGAAAAGCACACCTTTGCGATTCACCAGCATAATCTTGCATGGGTGCATAGGTGGTCTTGCGGTGTGAGGGACAGCATCCTGAGGAGACAACCAATGTCTGGAATGCTTGGGAGTTTCGTACAGAACCCACTTTTCACCACTGGTAAGCACCCGATTGAATAAGAATGTGGTACGGTGGTGAGAAAGCAGTGATATGCAGGCTGCCACTCGTCACTTGTGGACCTCCAACAGTGTTTGCAGAACCCACTTGCTCAGTTTGTACATCTTACCTAGGTGGTGCAGGTGAAGTCTAACTGTTTCATCGGAAACGTTGAACTGTCTTGCTAGTTCACCATACGTTAGACTACTGTCCTCTTCAATGGCCGCCTGCGAGGCTCATCATGGAGAGACAAATCTCCCAACTTGAATTTTCGAAACCAACGCCTTGCAGTACGTTCATCCACAGCACTATTACCAAATGATTGACATATGCAGCGACTTGATGCAGCTGTTGATAAGCCCACTTTGAAGTCGTAAAGCAAACAGCCCCGAACGAGATCTCTAGACACTTTCATCCTTCTCACAGCTGTCAGGCTTATAACTGATGGCCGGGCACAGTGCGCATGTTTTTTATAACGTCTGATGTTCCTACTTCCAGCTGTCCGAATTTGAAAACAATTGCTACACGCATTTCGTATATATTTCAACTTCATTCAATGACTAATCCAAAAACGGACAGAAATTTTTTGGTTACCTTGTATGTAAGGGTCAGCATTCTGAAAGTAATGCCTACTATTCTTTTCAGCAATATCCTATATTCATTTATGTACATGGGTCAGCTGAAAAGTTCATAAGCTGCCCAATATACTCTCATGAAATGTGACCACATGTTTATTTTTCAACATAGTCCCACTAGTGGCCCACACACTTCTTCCATGAGTGTTGCTATGCTTAGATCCCATTGGTGAAGAATATTTTATCCTGTTGGTCAAAAAAGTCATCAACAGCAAAGTATTTGTTCATGTTGGAGAACAGATGATAGTCATATAGGACCAAATCAGGATAATCAACAGATTCAATGCCACAGTCATGCACAGCAGCCAAGGACTTGTATACTGGAGCATTGTCCTAATGAGACAAAACTCCTTGCATCAGTTTTCCTGGGTGTTTGATCTTGATAGCCTTTCATAAGTGCCTCAGCAATTTGGGATAGTATTCTACATGTATGGTGTGGTCCTTTCAAAGATAGTCAATAAAAACAATGCCTTCATGTTGGAGAATAGATTATAGTCAATTGAGGCCAAATCAGGAGAATAGGGAGGGTGATCAACCAGTTCAAAACCACTGTCATGCACAGCAACCATTGATACCAAGGATTTGTATGCTGGAGCATTGTCCTGATGAGACAAATCTACTTTGCATCAGTTATCCTGGACATTTGAACTTAATAGCCTTTTGAAACTGTCTTAGTAAGTTTTTATTGTACTCTCCATTGATGGTGTAACACTTTTGAAGATAGTAAATAAACACAATGCCTTTTGCATCCTAAGAGACAGTGGCTATCTTCTATCCTGCAGCTGTCCTGGGTATGACGGTAAACTGCATCCGCATCCATGGGTATGACGGTAAACTGCATCTGCGTCCATGGGTAAGATGGTAAACTGCATCCGCATCCATGGGTATGACGGTAAACTGCATCTGCGTCCATGGGTATGATGGTAAACTGCATCCGCATCCATGGGTATGACGGTAAACTGCATCTGCGTCCATGGGTAAGATGGTAAACTGCATATGCATACTGGGTACGGCGATAAACTATGTCCAACAGAAAGGCTGTTTTTGAAAAAATAAGGTTGTCGGCTATACGTTTTTGGAAAAATAGTATTACCAGTTATACATTTTCAAACAATACATTTTTGAAAACCAAATGTTTCCAGCAATACATTTTTGAAAAACCAAATGTCTCCAGCAATACATTTGAAAACCAAATGTTGCCGGACTCAAAATCATTTTCGGCATAAAATGACCACTAAGGTTGGAATGCCATTAAACAAAACAACCAACCAAACCATCTTCCCTGCAGATGAAATGATCTTGGCCTTCATTGGAGCGGGTGAAGAAGGGTGTTTCTACTGCATAGATTGTTTCTTTGTCTCTGGCTCAAAGCAATAAACCCAACACTCATCCTGGGTTAAGAAACATTCAAGAAACCAGCTGGATCTGTTTCAAACAATATCAGAATTCCCCATAATGTGATCAACTTGGGGCACTTTTGATCAGGTAGATGTGGTACTCACCAAGCAGAAACCTTTGTCATGCCAAGTTCATTGTGCAGAATATTTTCAACTATCTGACAGGATATGCTAATAGCATTGGCTATTTCAACTGACTGTCATCCATCACCATGTGGTGAACATATTTACAGAGTCACCAGTAATCTCTACAGCAAATAGTAACTTTACCTCAGTGATTATACATTTACACTCATTACAAGCAGATACAAAGAGATGTCTGTTATGATCCAAACTATTATAAAAAATAAACACCCCACATTAAATAAAATATTTTTCACCATAGGAGATGGTATATTGAAGTGTATATAAAATATTTAATATGCATACAAAATAATATTAATATGTATTTCATACACTTTATTTCAGTGCTGTCTACCCTATTTAACTGTATCACATAACATCAATTTGGACAAATTTGAATTCCAATGTTAAAAAAAATGACAGGATGTGGGAATCAAAATCTTGTCTACCACATTGACAACATCCAGTACTTGATAATGAAAGTATTTGAACAAAACAGAACAAAACAAGAACTTTGGGTAGTATCCAAAATTTTATTCCCAGGATACATCTTATTTGAAAATTGATAAAATACAGTTAAAGAACAGACATATCTTTTCAGTTGGATTTAACATCTTGTTTGTGTATGCATGCATATATATATATATATATATATATATATATATATATATATATATATATATTATAATTAAGTAATTCATCGAGTCTAGAAGAAACCAACAGAATGCAGAAAGCACTGGATGGCCGTTTCGTCCTATATTTGGGACTCATCAGCAGTGCGCATCCACTACTGAGAATTGAAACCTGGAGGTACCGAATTAGACTTGATATAGCACCGCTCGATCACATATTCTGTGGTGGAACTCATCCAAGTTTCTCCTTACCCATAGGACTGTTCCCCCACAAGCCACGACTACTATCAATAAGCATGGATATACAATGCTGATGAGTCCCAAATATAGGATGAAATGGTTGTCAAGTGCTTTCTGCATTCTGTTGAGGTTTCTTCTAGACTCAATGAATTACTTAATTATAATTATCTCAAATCCTCATAATAATTTCTATCACTTATATAAGCAGTGTGGACACAGGTATCAACACTGGGTGGTAACAGTCTGTTTCATGCTTAATGCAATCTTCAGTCGTTATGAGCAGTAGAGTAATGCAACTATTTATTCTCATATCGATGTCATAAATGTCTAAACTCAGCTATATGCAAACATTTTATTAGATCAAAGATTAAAAATGGATTGTAGCAAGTGAACCCTGTGGGTCTTAAAGAAGACCATCCTTCATCAGATTTCATAGACTGGTGCTACAGAATTACAAACAAGGAATTTTACTTACATTATTTACATTATTCAGACTTATCCTCATCTTCATTGCCATATTCACAATGTTTCGGCCGTCATACACCCTAGCCTTCTTTAGGTGATTGGAATTTCAAACCAAACCCTTTATTTCATCCACCAGGGTAGATGCCAAAAATTCACAAAAACACTATTTCTCTCAGGCCGATTGTTAGCTGCCAAAGCTCTCTATGCCACCCTCTGAGTCACTTCCTAGTATATATAATTGACCCATTAATAGGAAAGTCACTATCATATATCCAGAACTCTATTCACTTTATGGAAATAAAGAATCTTCCATCCAATCCAACCAAATGGTGAGACTGGATGTGATGAGTTTGTTCACCACAGTACCCATGGAGAAGGCACTATTGATAGTCAGGAACAGACTGGCCGCAGACTCATCTCTAGGAGATGCTGACTTTCTGTATGCAAACAAAACACTTTGGAATGGGATCAGGCATATATCGACAAGATGAGGGCTTAGCAATAGGCTCACTATTATCACCAGCAATGGTAAAACCTATATGTGGAATACTTTGAGGAAATGCCGTTAGAATTTACATCACTAAAGCCATTCTATGGCTGAAATACATAGACAACACCTTCATACTCTGGCCACACCAGGAAGATGTCTAGCTACTACTGGACCATGTGAACTCAATAAGATCATTGATACAATTCACAATGGAGAACATTGTAAAGTGGTAATATGAGAAAAATAGAAAAATCAGGCATAGCTGACCACATATGGAGGGAAAAGTGGGATGAGGTTGAAATAATAGACAGAGAACTTCACTAGAAAATACAAAAACTTAAGTAATCAGCACATATGCTAGGCGACAAATATCTCCTGAGCCAACCAAGCATAGAAATGAAAACAATATTGGAACCAGTAATAAGGAGTGCTAGAGAAAAGAAATGAATAACAGCAAAAATTGCAATATAAGCTCTGGGAAAAAAATGCAATAATAATGACAGAAAAATTGCACCAGTTAAAAAATAGTTGCTGAGACATTAGGTTTATAAATCTCAAAAATTCCTACATCAATGTCCTCAAGGACACATGGCCCAGTGGATAAAGACGGTTAGATCTGGTGACTAGACCCAAAGAGTTGAGTTTAATGGTTGAGTTAAAGGGAAATAACTGAGACATCCATGACATGTGGAACTTGAACAATCTACCCCAGTGGATGAAATAAAGGGTAAGGTTCGAAATTCCAATCACCTGAAGAAGGAGCATACAGTGGACCATACAATGGCCAAAACAATGTGAATATAACAATGAACAAGAGGATAACAGTCCGAATAATGTAAATAATGTACGTAATCATAATACCTCATCTCAGAGATATAAAGAATTTTACCAAATAACAAAAGCCATATCACTTGAAAACTTCCAACAGTGGCAACATTAGCAACAGCTAAAATAGACAGCACATGTAATTTGAAAAGAAAATAATGACTTAATAAAGATGTTGACCTTCCACACTACTTTAAGAAGGAAACTCCTACTGATAATGGAAAGAGCAATAACAGGTACTGGATTCTAGAAACCTACTTTTTTAAAAAATTCTTTTCTGAGAAAGATTTCATAATTTTCAACTGACAATAATGCTGTTTGGCCAAATATTTTTTGTATGAGGAAATGATTAATCTCACCATTCTCATTATCATTGTTAAAGACCACCTTCTTCACTAATGAAGAGTGAAGCAATATTTATATTTACATCAAATCTGACAGAAGGTTGAAAATGGTGGAAGTGAGAGGCAGGCTGACCTTCATCTGTCTTATTGTTTAACTTAATTAGTCTCACTCATCTGATAATGTTTCATTCACCATAACACTACCTTCTTGAATACCATTCTTACTATGGTTGCTAAAATATCACAATTAAGTCCTAACTAGTTGCCATATGTATAGTCTTTTATCTGAGGTGGAGGGGCATAAAATAATATCTATTCTCAATGTGTATTTACAATGTATAAAGATTTACAAAAACTAAATAATGTTAGTAAGTAAAATTCCCCACCACGCCAATCCTAAATTGTGACACAGATATATCAGTTGAGCAGATAAAAGTGATGATGCACTGAATGAATATAAAACCATTAATTTTACCAACCACTACCCCAACCACTCATTGAAACAAACACAATAACAACTACAAAATACATGCAAACAAAATGCAAAAACTGACATATCTGTCACTTAACTTGGGAAGGGAGGGTAAATTAAACTTCTAGGGGAGTTATAACTCTGAGTAAATAATTATAAACCCCCTAACATTTATATATACAAAAATACACATAAAAATTAGAAACCGCAAGATGTGGAAACAACAAAATGAGTATTATTTATTATCTGGTTGTTATGCGGTGTTGGAGACATGAGAGGCAGTAATACTGAGTAAAATTGTGAGATTGGGGTCAAATGTAGATCAAATATGGATGGGAATCTCACAGAATGGTGAGATAAACAATAATTAAAGTGTATACAGTCTTTCTCATAAGTTTTTTTACAGATGCATGTAATTAGTGCCCAGATAATTTAGTCAGAAAATACAAGTGTTAGGTTTTCTTAGCTTGAAATTTTGTTCAGTGCTAAGAAATAAATGTTACTATTATGGCCTGAAAAAGGAAAAAGAGACAAATTTTTTGTTGATGCACGTGTTGAGGGTCTGTCTGCATTGGCTGCCTGTCTGATAGTGAGAATGTCACATATTTGTGTGTAGAGGAGAAAAGATTCTTATTGATTTAGAAAGAGTGAATTAATGATAATTATAATTATTTTTGACACTATAATTAATTTTTATTTATTTACTTTTTATAGACACGACAAAGTAACAGTATAATTAATTTTTTTATTTAGGTATTTAATTGTAACATGACCCTCTTTACTTATATTAAAAGTAATTAAATTGAATTAAACCTATCATTTGATGTACTGATATATTAAATATAAATCCCCACCCTAAAATTTAATAATTTAGCTTTCATTTATTCTTTCTATTGCTTCAAAATTGGATAATATTAAGAAATCACAAACATCAGGTGAACACAAAATAGGGTCACAACCAAACAGTCTTGACTGCTTTTGAATTGGTTCAATGTTTCGATTTGATTTCATATGTAGCGTTCAATGTTAGGTGCGTCCCTGCACTAACTTGTCAAAAGAATTATAGCTGTTACACTGAGAAGACATGCAAATATTTATTTCCTTCTCCATGGGCTGGCTCTCACGTAAAATTGTTTTCTGATCTTCCAGAGACAGAAGGAAGGGATCATCAGAAAGCCAAGGTGGACTGTATCCTCCATGAATGAAAAGTGCTTGAGTTGGTGTTTGGACATTCTGTTCATGGTCTTTTGAAACTATTGAAACTTTGTTACAAGAAGACCTGAAGAATGTAAATTTGTTAGATTATGTATCTCAGTTCTGAACACAGCTAAGTGAATTTAATGAGTTAGCTTGTCAAAATCTTCAGGTAACCCAAAAGAAAATGAAAAATCGGTATGATAGAGATGTTGCATGAAAGTTTGCTGTAGGTGATCAAGTGCTTGTGTTGTTACTCATGTCTAGCCATCCACTCAAAGCTAGATACCATGGTCCTTATAAAATAATTAGAAAGATAAGTGGCCTTAACTATGTACTGAATACTCCTGATCATCAGAAATCTACCCAACAATGCCATATTTGTATGATTAAATGATATTGCCTCCGGATGAAGGATAATTCTGTGTTAGTGATCCATGAATCTGACTCTATCAATGCTAAAGAAAATGTAGCCTTGAAAAATGACCACCATGTCATGTTAAATAATTCCAAAATATATAATCTTGAAATTAAACTTTCTCACTTACTAGTGAAAGAGATGAATTGTCTGCCTTTATCACTAATTTTAAATGCTTATTTCTCAATGTACCAAATTGGACATCATTAGTGTATGTGGATGTGGGAAGTGCCACAACCATGAAACAACATCCTAATAGGATTAATCCACAAAAAGCTAAGAATATACGTCAAGAAATTTCTTACATCATGGAGCTAATGTGATTGGTCCTCACTATGTGTTTTAGTGATGGCTCCATTAGGTTTTGTACAGATTACCTAAATAAGAAAATTAAAACAGAAAAACTTCTTAAACTACCTTAGTTAGTTACCATTGTTTAACCTGGGTGGACCAACATCTTAGATGTCTAACTGGCATCCAAATACCACTCCAAGTTACCACCATTTAAGTGAAACTCTCACCTCTCGCCAAATTCTTCCTTTCCTTCCTGATCTTAATGTTAAGCTGGTGCTTAAAGAATAAGATCAGTTGGAAGGGACAAATTTTTCACTGTCATACAATTCTTTCTGTTGCATCATCCACACCACGACTCTAAGAATGCTGAGCAAGCAGAACACAGTGCTCATTCTTTGTTAACAGCAGTACTACATTGCTAAAAACAGAACCAGCTTCAAGAACAAAAACTTTTTGTGCATCATGCAGACCAAGAAGCCTTCAGTCAGTCTGCACAATGTGTGCACAACAGCTTCCATCCACTAACCACAGCGAATGCATTCTGGCTAAAATGTCAGCCACACAGCACAAAGCTTTTTGCCAACCCAGATGACACCTTGCACCACAAGCCAGGTGAGTGAAATGACTCAATAACATTGAGGCATTTCAACTCAGGCATCCAAAGGCCATTGGGGGCAAAATTCCTGCTACATCGGACCAAGCTCATCCATCTAACACTTTTCATAATACCTTCCAAGAGAATGACCATTCTTAACCCCAAAGAAAAACACTGTGACTTTCACAATAAAAGAAGCACATATCTTGGGGCAAACGGCTGGCCACTTCCTTGCATGAATCCCCTTTCCTCAGGGATAGAAAGTTCTCACAGGCATCTTCTTTCCAGAATTTGTAGTTTCCACCCAAATGCAAATACATCTGATCTAAGAAGCATATATTGAAGCTCAATCCTAGACCACTTTCAGGCAGGTGGTGATAACAGATCTTGCAGCATATTTTAGGGGCCTTGAAGTCATACAAGAGGGAGAACAAGACTCAAACTAAACAAAAAGTTGGATACATTGGAGTGGAAGCATGAAAAATTGATAAAGAAGAATGCAGTAAATGTGTGAAGCACAAACCTCCGCTCTTCCATTTAGGGATAGATTCCTCCAAGACCACAGCCAAACTGTGATCTTGGCTTTCTCTTGAACCTCTGAACAATTCATATCCAACTGAAAGTTGGGACTGAACTAAATGCCAAGTATCTTGCATGGTCTGTCCATCCAGTGAAAATGCCTGGAAAGAGAAACTCCCTTCCAGGCACCCAACTGCAAGCCAACAGAATTATTGTGATTGATCTTGACCCTGTTAGCATTTCATACCCTCTGACTTCTATGCTGACTTGGTCAATCTTGGCACTGATTGTTACAAGAACACTCATATCATCAGTATAGGCAAAGTACCTGGCTGAGGTGGTAGCATAATTCTACTCTGGACCAGATTAGCCTTTAACTTGTGAAGTAAGTTCCAATGCAAGAACGTAATGTGAGAGCAGAGAACCTTGCCAAATAGAGCGGGACAATATAAAAAGTTCCAATCTTATTCCATTCACATCCACCAGCACACCAGGTGTTGTATACAAGAGTTTGATTCAAAAAGTGGGGTCAAAACTGGATATTGAGAGATCAACCTCCAGAAATCAAAAGTCAATCCTATTGAAATAGCTTCAATTGCATTTCTGACTGATTATTTGTTCACATCTACAAAAATATACACAAAAAGTCAGCCCTATAAGGAGTGTATACAAATTCTGATATGGTGTTTTGCACAGTGTCTGGCATAAGAGATTCAGAAAATTTTTTTGTTTTCTTCCAAATTATATCCAACAATTCCAGTTGCTGTTTTGGTAGTTCTAGTAACTGTTGATTTTCTTGCTGTTTCTGTTGTTGTTGTTGAATTTCAACTGTTAAAGGCAAAATTTGCTCCATTTTTGCAAGAATATGATTTTTTTCTCCTACAGCCAAGAGAACATTTTTTCTTCTATGCAACAAAAAAATTTTTTAAACTATTGTGGTTACAATTTTTGTCATCCTATCCTTGTTCCCAAAGCAAACAAGTATATTTTTTCTCTACTTGTTCATTCAGTATGAGTTTCCAAAATCCTTGTAACTCCAATTACATCTTGTATGAGTTCCTGAATCCTCATTTCTGTTATAAGTCATAAGATTTCCAAATCCTTGTCAAAATAGTTATAAATTGCCTGAGTTTCAAATCCCTAGTTGCGACTGTTTTAACACCCTTCTTAGCACTTATAATATAAGTAATGTTTTGGCTACTTACCATGATGCCTGTATTAATTTAGTCTGAAGACTGACTCCAAAAGGTTTCTTCTTCCCTACCTCTTTATTTATAGTTATGGGCTAGTTAATATAGTCACGAGGAGTGTACTATTTACTCCACAACAGATGCATTCCAATTCTCCTCTAAAATTACCCATCCAGATGTCATCAGATATGGCTCGATTAGTCAAAACATAAAACTTCTCCTTACTGTCACAGGGTACTAAAAACCCAATGAAAACAAATGTCACATCATTTATGGTAACATCCAGCATACAAAGCCTGTTCACCAGATCTGTGAAGACAAGAACACATATCGCATCCAATAACAAACTAATCATCCAAGAAACCCTCCTTGAGTGACCATCAAAATATGCTGAGAAAAAAAAATCTCTTTGACAGTATGCCTTCATAGTTGTGAGCATTAAACTGTATCTCCTGTGCATAACAAATATTCACCCTGAGGTACTGGAGGTTGCAGGACTCTTTGAGACTCTGACCTCAGGCCCCAGTCATTCACACTAGTTAATCAGAATGCCATTTACAGTCAGTCAGTATTGATTATCTGGATCAAACATGGTTGAGGAAAGGACACAGATCATTGGCCTATTTCAGTCTCAATAGTACTAGAGAGTGGAAGAGGTTGCCAATGTTCCAAGGAAACATTAGTTTTAATGCCCTATACAGGGAGAGGTAAACAAAAAAATGGTTCCCATGCAGACACAGAATTGCTATAATTTTTTTATCCTCATTTTCAATTATTGCCAGTGCGGATGTCATCTAGATGGTACTGTCTGCCTCCTCTAACCTGCCCCAAATCTGCAGCACCTCCCAAGTAAGTACCCACTTGGCATTTGGAAACTTTGTGGGCACTTCTGTCTTTATTGTCATTTTCTTGATGGCCAGTAAGAACTTAATGTCTTTGATTTTCATACTTTGCTGAAGGTCCTTTTCTGCTTGTTTGCAGTGTGGTGGTGGTGGTGGGGGCATCACAGACATCTAGTTTTTATGTTGTTTCTTGTTTGGTATTCAGTTTTTTTCAGTGACTGTGAAGGGGTTGTATTGGGAGACAGTGCTGGAGACAGAATATGAGTAGAAGATGGTATACATGTTATGAGGATGGATACCTTTTTTAAGGGGAGTTATTTTAGGGGAGATGTAAGTGACCATGTCACTGAAGGTGGAACCATGACATATATTAATGTTAAGGAAGATGTGACAGAGGACGGGGGATCCACCAACCCCACGGGCATGTGACATTTATTCCTTTTAGCCTCTAGATTTTTTTTAAGCTTTCAACTTTTCAATTTTATGAAACAAGAAGTTTTATCTATCTTTGCTCTCTCAACTTCTGTTCATTGTACACTTGGGGTTGGGTCTGCTAACGTCTTTTGACTGGGAGGCTTCAGAGAACTGAGGTCCCCATGGCTCAGAGCTTCCCTCCTGTTCTACCCATGACTAGCCATTCCCTTTGACCTTTCTCTAAATCTACACTAGTAGCAGGTGAATGAGTCTCAGGAAATGTGGTCCCCAGAAGACACTTAATCAAGGTGTGAAACAAGAAGCATCAACTAGAAGAGAATTTAGATCATATTGGGGAATAACTTCAGAGGCTTTCTTCTTTGGGCAGGAAGGAGCATGGTGACCAGGCTCCCCACACTTCCACGTTGTTGGTTTCATTTCTGTCACAAAGATGGGAAATTTCTGCTTCCCTACATTCATTGATTCTGATTCTCTTTTTCAACAGATAGCACAGAGGACACAAATTCTTTTTTGAAGTATGAGTTGGTTTTATCCTTTGTTGTCATGTATAAAACACTTTTAATGATGGACTACAAGTTTTTTGTTGGGTTAATTTGGAGAAGCTGGAAGCCATTACATTAATGTTCTTAAAATTCTGCATCTTTTCTCTGTTTACATTTACAACAACAGCTTACTGGTCAATCCACTTTCCTCATTTATTACCCTGTCTTTTGCTTTTTCTAAAGTTTGTTTTTGTGACATTCCTAAACCCACTTTTTTCTTATCTTGCCAATATTCTCAATTTAAAATATCTCATTTTTTTCTTATTGCTGTATGATCTTTGTTTAATTTCTCTACAATTTCCAGTCTTGTATTCCCATCACTCAATTGCCTTACCATATCTTTGTGTCTTTCTTGAGTTTATGTCTTTCTTATATCTCATGGTCATCTTTGCAAACTGGAAATTAAAAAGTAAATATCAACAACTATACTATTATATCTATTTCTTAAGAATAAGTTGAGCAATCCTCAGATGGTGTATTAAAATCTCAAAGCCTCAAGGCTTTGAGATTTTAATACACACATTTTAAATATTTCTAAAATAAACAGATATTATAAATTGAAATTCTCCTGTTATACTTAATATAAATATATCCTGAAAATATTATCATCAGTTTGTTAATATCAACTTTATTGGGAAAACATTTACTTACATAATAAATACTAAAATCTCATCTCAATTTTTATAGTGTTTTACTGTATGTGCTATCCATGAGGTACTCTTCAAGCAACCTTTTTCTCCATTTGTTATCCTACCGTTTTGCTCTGTGCCCTTCCCACTTCCATTTTTGTTGCTTAATCACTTCAAAATATTTTAATTTGATCTGTTCTTAGATCTCTGTTGACTTCTTTCTGTTTCTTAGAATTATATTTAGTTTTGCTCTTACCATTGATGTTTGTGCTATTTAAAGCTGGCATTATAAATTCCTTATACACTTTATATTTTATTTTTGGCAAGATGCTTTTTCATCACTACTTTTAGAAAATTCTTCCCAACTAATTGTTAGATTTTATTCTATTTCATTTTCATGATTTTTCTCTGATATTACATTCCATATATTAGTTGTATTCCTAGATCTTTCCCAGATCTTTATACTCTGTTTTATGATCATTCTTAAGACTTTATAATTGAATTTTACATTAGATTTTTAAACCTGCTTTGAAACTTTTTCAATTCAGATCTTTTGACATTCTTAGTAATTTATCCAATCATTCAAATATTAGTACAATGTTATCTTCAAATTATAGGTAAGTAAAATACTATCAATTTATGCTCATTTCCATTCCTTGAAAGCATACAAAAATGATTTAGACAAAACTATATCTTCTTGTTTTAGTACTTTTCCCTGTTTTATATTTCTATCTTTGTATAGTTATATTATGATTATGAATAATTAATTTGACAATTGCAAGTATTTTAAGAAAAAACCCATAAGTAAGCTGAATACATTGACTCATAAATTTGATCATAAATTCTCTTCAAATTCTACTCTTGACTCATCTGGAGTATTTTTGACTGACATTCCACTTAGAACTGAGTCTCTATTAAGTGTTATGTATATAACCCCATTTATGGTTTCTAATCATGAATGGTGTTATATGCATATTACCTCATTCATCTTCTCTAAACTGGGTCCTCATAAAGCATGTGGACTTGATAGTATCCTTGCAGGAAATGTGCTCCTGAATTAGCTTCTGCTCTCTCTAAACTCTACAATAAATGCTTTGCTACTTCTCGCTTTCCTGCTTGTTGGAAATCCTATTCTGTAGTCCCAGTCCCAAGAATTCAGGTGAACAGTCTGATCCTTCTAGTTAATGTCCTATTAACTTTCTACCTCTTTTTTGGCAATGTACTAGATGTTCTAATTAAATCTGAATTAGTTAAGCATCTCACCTCACAGGGTCTTCTTTCAAATAAGCAATATGGTCAACTGCCAATGTATTAACATTTATTGCTGAAAGAATCTATCAAACTTTAGATAAGAATAGTGAAGCTCAGGGTTGGTGCCTTGGATATCTCAAAGACATTTCACAGAGTTTGGCATATTGGTTTTCTTCACAAGTAAAAAGGCTATGGTATTTCTGGATGAATTTTTGAACTGAGCCAGTTTTTCTCATCAAATTGAGAAATGAAAGTTGTCTTGAATAACCACTCTTCTAGATCTTTTTGCATTACTGCAGGTGTTCCATATGACTCTATACTTGGACCTACATTGTTTCTAATTTTCATCAACAACCTTTCAGATGTCATCAATTCTCAGCTCAGTATCTATTAATATTTACTCCTGTCTTAATTGTAAGTCTGATTTGTTTGATATGGTCAAATTGGTCTACAATCTGTTGTTAAGTGGGGCTGGGAATGGCTTGTTAATTTTAACCCCTTCAAAATGAAACTGCACCCTTTTAATCATTTGAGATAACCCTTTTTAACTTTCAACAGCATGGCTGATGCTAACCTCCAGGAGGGTGACTCATTGTGTCTTCTTGAACTAACATTTTCAGCTGACATGAAGTGGAAAAAGTATATTGAATCAATTGCTAACTCTGCAGCTAGGAAAGTTGATTTACTGTGTCATGCTAGACAATTTTTTTCTCTGGAATCTATCTTACAAATTTATAAATCTACTATTCATATTTCTTATGAATATTGCTGTCACATCTGGTTTGGTACTCCTGGTATATATTTAGAGATTCTTGATAAAATCCAAAAAGTAATTTGTAATGTTATTGGTCCTAACCTGGCATCTTAGCTTCAGTCACTTTTCCATTGCTATAGCTTAGTTTCTCCCTGCCTTTTCTATAAATACTTCTTTTTTAATCGAATGCTTGGAATTTGAAGAGAGAAGACGTGTTTTTCAAAGCTCTGCTGATTTCAACGGATTTTTAAGAATGTAAAAATGTTGGATTAAGTATTATTTAAGTTAAATACGAATTTGAATAGTAAATGGAATAATTATTATTGAATTAATAGCTGAAAACTTTAAACATTATTATAAAGGTTTTTGTAATTCAAGACAGTATTTTTTTTCGAAGATTTGATTTCAAAGGAAAAAATGAAATTAATGTCAAACGGAGATTTCAAGAATTAACAGAGAAACTTTTTACATTAATTTTGGGAATAAGGAGGGAAGAAAAATGTCTCTTCCTTCTTCTTTGTTGGATTGTGATCGTTGCTTTTCTTGTGGCAGCATTAATAAGCGTAAAAGAATAAGACTTTGTTCAAATTGTCAACGGTCTTTTCATTCCCGGCAGCCGATGCCTTGGCTACTGGCATAGACCAGGCACTTAACTTGAACAGCTCGCTTGACTGGGATCACCTTTTCCCTTTCGCAACACTTGTGCTCGGCATTCCTTACAATAAGGACCCAACGTCATCTGTCTCATCTATTATGAAAAATAACATTTCTTTATTCAATTCGTCTAAAATAAATGCTGCCGAATTTTCTCTTTCTAATCCTAATAGATTTCATCCTTCATCTACAGTCGACGATTCTAAGTGACTCCGTGGCCTCGTCAATGCTAATTTGATCAAGGGTGATGTCTCAGCTGCAATTAGACTATTGGCCTCATCCGATACTATACTAGTTACTACACCAGAAGTTATCACAGCGCTCCGTCGGAAACACCCTGCGCCACCATCAGATGTCAGATTTGTTCAGATGAAAAACAATGTTTCAAATATTAAATCTCAAAGGAAGTGATGGTTGCCGCTCTGAAGTCTTTCTCGGGAAGCAGCAGTGGAGGTGTGGACAGCCTTCGACCTGGTCACATCAAGGACTTAATTTCTGCCCACACTGCAGAAGCTGGTGAACATTTGAAAACATCCATAACAGCTCTTATTAATACCCTTCTCCAAGCTGAGATACCCCAACATGCTCGCGACATAATATTTTCAGCCAACTTAACGGCTTTAAAAAAAAAAGATGGTGGTATCCGCCCTATCGCTGTTAGTAACATTTTTCGTTGACTTGCAGCAAAAATTGCTTGTAGAGTTGTTATGAAGGAGAGAGGGCATGAATTGCGACCTGTCCAGCTTGGGGTAGGCATACAGGGCAGATGTGAAGCTGCGGTTCATGCCACAAGATCATTTTTCGAGAATACATCACCTGTTTCCCCCAGTATCTTATTAAAATTGGATATGAAAAACGCTTTCAATAGCATCAGAAGGGATCATGCCCTGGAAGTTTGCCATCAACGGACATCTTCCATATTTAAACTGGCTCTTCTTTCGTATAGTCATCCAAGTTTGTTGATCGCCTCCGATAATATTATCTCTTCTGCTACTGGAATCCAGCAAGGTGATCCACTTGGCCCGCTACTTTTTGCGATGGCTATTGATGGGGTAGCTCATTCCATTGCTTCTCCTTTCAATATATGGTATCTTGACGATGCAACGCTGGGAGGATCTGTCGAGACCGTAGCTGCTGACCTCCGACGAGTTATTCCTGCTTTATCGCTGCTTGGACTTGAGATTAACTCGTCCAAATCAGATATAATAAACTTGAATTATAGTGCAGATGATTTCGAGAGTGCTATCCGGGATATCAGACTCATCCTTGAGGATATAAAAATAACACCTATGGAGGAATTACACATTCTTGGTTCTCCAGTCTTTCCAATGGCCATTCGAGAGTGTTTGGATACTAAACATGTCATTCTAAAAAGAATGACTGAGAAATTGCAACTAATTGATGCACATCCTGCCCTCTTCCTCTTGAAGAACAGTTTTTTGCTACTGAGTTTCCTCTACACTCTCCGAAGTGCCCCTTGCTATCTCGATCAGGATTTCTTAAAGG
Organism: Acanthosepion esculentum; assembly: GCA_964036315.1. Lineage (NCBI taxonomy): Eukaryota > Metazoa > Mollusca > Cephalopoda > Sepiida > Sepiidae > Acanthosepion > Acanthosepion esculentum. The sequence continues at coordinate 36,044,408 of OZ038520.1, forward strand.
AGATAGATATCACAATTAAGGGATGCGCGGAGCTAATTTGCAATGTCAATTTCGACGACACAGGCTGGAAGCAGGCAAAGCTCCCTTTGAGTTTCGAAGGCCTGGGCGGTAGATTTGGCCCTTCCAGCATACCTTTCTTCACTTTCGTCCAGTCGCGAATTAATTGATGAGATACTCAGTGGATCATCCCAGTGTTTCTCGGATAGTTCTTTCTTGCAGTGTCTGGACCCAAGAATTACTTTCTATCCCACTAGACACATCAAAACAAAAAAGCTGGGATAAAATAAAATGCGAGGCCAATTTTACTAATTTGAGGCTCTCTCGGGATCAGCATCGCCTCGCCTGTCTACTATCTGCTTTACAACCGAGTAGTGACGCTGGCACAACGCAGTGCCCTCTTCATCTACCGGTACCCTTTTAGATGATGAGTGCACTCGGGTCGGAGTCGCGATCCGTCTTGGACTCAAATTATGTGAGCATCACAGATGCAGATGTGGAGCCTCCATCGATGAGTTTGGTTTGCATCCTCTCTCCTGTCGTCATAGTGCCGGCTATAAAAAATAGCTAAATATTCTTCTCTTGCTGATTGATTTTTTTTTTACTCCTGTGGCAGTGGAGACTTCAGGGGTTATTGGCCCTCGTTGGATGGCGTTCCTTCGGAGGATTGGCGTGATTGCGTCTCGATTAAGGAACGAGCCTCGCGAAACGGAGTGGCTCTTGCAGTGTGTCTCACTGGCGACAGTTCGAGGTAATGCTTTCTCCATCATAGCAGCTGGCAGAGGATAGAAAAAATTGTTTATAGTTACGTTGTTCTGGAATTGTCATCATTGGTCAACTGAACTTGCTTTGTTTCAATGACTTTTGTTTTGTTATTATTAATTACTTTGTTCAATAAATACATTACCAATATAAAAAAATATCCAAAATATTAAAAAAAAAAATCAATCGTTTAAAACTGTTTGATATTGTTAGCAACTGTTGTTATTTATATATTAACTTTTATATATTTCATGATATCACAGATAGAATTTATCAAAGAAGTATATCAATATTTACATATATAGTGACACAGCAAATTCTAATGGAAGGACATTAAAAATGAAACAATATTTGTGGTTTTATTTTAGTGCTAAATGAACTGAACCTAGTATATAGAAGCAATATTTTAGTTTTTTAAATACTGACTGTATTAGAAAATAACACCACCTATACATGTGATAACATTACCATTATGGTTCAGCTTTGTGAATAAAGATTTAGAATAATAAACTATGTCTGGTGTAACCCACTATTGAAGTGCTATCAAATTTTATGATCTCTAACAAACTAAATTTAAAAAAGAAAATTAATATGTATATCCATTACATAAAATTGCAAGGTACACTTCACTTCTCTTAGCCTGGTTGGCACCCAGGTCTAACCAGGCTAAGAGAAGGAAAACTTTGAATTCCAAACTGTCGAGAAGGTAATGCAAAACTACTCCATCTTTTCTAAGAATGCATTTCAATTCACAAATAATAAATAAATAAAATAATAAAAATTTGTATAGAATCATAATTACCTATGTCCTGAAGTGACATAGTATTTTATACAACAAGGACTACTAAAAGCTACTTCACTATCACAATTCACTACATGAGATACATCAGGACAGTTGTAAATTATTTTCTACAAATTCAACTACTCTAGAAGAGTTACAGTGGTGTTAACATAGCCGAGATTATGAAAACAGCAGTTACTGAGTGGAAACTGACATGTTTGCATGTTACATTGCCTACTGACAATGATAGTGACATGGATATTGCAGTGAAATCTTCAGTCCTATCATTACATCAAATGTTTTGCTCATACATCACAACATGTACTTGGTCTTGGAGTGGAGATTTTGAATAGAATTTTGTCTAGAGTGAAAAGAATTTTTTAATTCTCTATGATAGCTACACTGCAACACCTTTGCTGAAAAGCAAGCAATGCATATTAGAATTGTCACTATACACATTGATTCAAGGCATGTCCCCATGTTGAAACAGTTCATATGACATGTCTACCAGAACAACCATCTGTAACAGCTTCCCTCATGATAAAAAAAAAATGAGAAGTACAGTGGGCTATGATAACTTTTCAGCCACTCTTGATTACATAATTTTGGTTTGTGTAATAATGTTTCTTCTTTTTTTCAAACAATACCATGTTAGTATCAAGCTACTCTCATCTATGAATGACAGTTGACTTATATTTTGCAATGAAAGTTCACTGAAGTAAGGAAATTGGTGAATTTCAATGAGGGCAAATAATAGGATGGTATCAGTGTGGCAAGTCAAATTGAGAAATTGCTAGGTTTTTCCCAGGTTAATCATTAAATGGTTAATAATATTGTCAAGAAATTTAATGAAGAAGGCCATTGTCATGTGGAACAACATTTAGAAAGACCAAGCATCAAGTCTGAGTGAATGAAAAGGGTGCTGAGGAGGGAAGTAATCAAAAACCATCGTGAGAGTGCCAAAGATGTCGCCAACAGCACGGAAATGTTGCCATATGCAGTGAGAAAGACTCTGAAAGAGCTAGGATATCAAAAAAGAGTTGCAAGAAAGAAACCCTTGATTTCAGATGTTAACAGGAACAGGTGTATGGACTGAGCAAGAGAATTTGAGAGCAAAGATTATGAATTTTGGCAGTCTGTAATTTAGTTAGATGAAAGTAAATTCTGCCAATATTTGAATTTGAGATTGGTCTATGTTTGGAGGAATCAGAATGAGACTTGGAACACTGAATGACTGCAGGCACCTATGAAACATGGAGGGATTGGAGTAATGGTGTGGGGCACTGTCTTGTTTGGAGGGAAATTGGAGCTGATTCTTAGTAACAAGCAGTTGAATGGTCCAAAATAATGTCAAATATTAGAGAAAGGACTACTATTATTTGAAACCAATCAGATTGACTACATTTTTGAAGAAAAAATATGAGCAAAGTAGCAAATGCCTGAAAGGAATCATAAGGAATCAAGTCACTGCCATGCGTAGCCCAAAGTCCTGACATGAATCCAGTAGAGCACGTTTCGGAGCACATTGACCGAAGACTTCGAGAACATGCAACCAAAATCATGTCAGTGGCAACCCTTAAAGAAACATTACTACAGGAGTGGAAAAATATGAATCAGACGATTGTTGATAACTTGATGAAATCCATGAAAAATCGAATACAAGCACTGAAACTAGCAAATGGAGGACCTACTCCATACTAGTTCCAAATACTGTTTGTTTATGTTGCGTTGGGATTACATAATTAAATTTTGAAATTGGATGTAGTTAATTTCTCCTGGCTAAAAACTTTTCTTAGGCCACTGCACATTATCAGAAACTGATATATCCAATACATAAGAGGTAGTGAGTGTTCCCAAAGGCATGAAAACAATAACCATCATTCTTTGTTCAGAAACAAACACTCGATAATCTCATTAATAGTCTCACTAATTCATATAATATTGTGAAAAATTAAGTTTCATGAGCTAGCTTCAGATCTAGTGAAACAGTTAAAGTAATGACTAAACTGATGAAGCATGAAAATAATTTATATCAAGGGTTATTTCTCTTATTATAAACTAAACACTGAGTCTAAATGACTTAAACAGGTAATATTCAATATAAATATAAATATGAAAACTTATTTTTGAAACATTGGAGAATAATGCATAACACCAGTGGGCAATAACATATATGGTGTCTATAAATTCATTAGATAAATAGAAGAATTTATTAAAATTACAATGGAAACTGGATACTGTTGAAATTTTTGCATAATATTTCCTGCCTCACCCTATTTCTTCTCTTTTCTCCAAGATGTGAACCATGTTGTCATTGCATTCCCACTGGTGAATGTTAGTTTCCCCAGTCCATATATGACGGAACTTGTTTTTCACTTTCCAATGACGTTGTTTGAACATGTCTTCCGAAAACCTCAACTTATGAAGTAGGTCAAAATTTCTCAATGGTTATTCCAACTCAGTGAAAGACTAACTTTAGCACCACCATGGTAACAATGCTTTTACTGACTTACTGTAACTTCTGGACCAAGTAAAAGAAAAGAGACATCCTATAACTATGTTTAAATGTCCCAGTGATAAAGTAAGTAGAAACCTTCCTTTGGTTATTTGAAAGCTGACTTGACCATTTTAACCATTATTATCCTAACTTAGTTCAGAACCAAAAATAGAAAATGAACATACCAAAGAGAACTTTGTCTCACTACAGTCACTATATGAAGACTAAACTTCCATACTAGAAACTCAAATTTTTGTATGTTCATCTATCTTCTTTGTTCACATATTGAACATGCACCTTCACCTAAAATACACACAAACCCAAACACTACAACCTTCCAACTTCCACAATATACAACTAGTTAATAAATTTCTACATGGGCACCATTCATTGCACAAAGGACATCTAACCAAAATTCAATTTCTGTCCATGTCTGAAACATAAAAACATTAATTGCAGTCTGAAACATGAAAGCATAACATTAATAAAATTATTAATATCATTAAAAGAACTTTAATGATAACATATGAATGTGCAACTAAAATTTAGTTTCCACTTCTTCGTGTTCATGTTCCTAATTGCACCAGAAAAAAACGTATCAAATATTTATATGTATTATTATTTTTTTATATGTACATGAAAAATTTTATGCAAACTTCAAACACCAGCACCTGTGGTGAAAGATATTCTATCCAATGTTGATTGTTTCTTTCATATAATAATAACTTTGTGTATTTTCTGTAGAGTGAATATTATATATTATTTAGGCATAATCTGTTAATATTTGTTCTATGTTGATAGTTGCATTTTTGTTATTTGTAATATGATCAGTATGGGTATGAATTATTTTGATAAGTAACAAGTTAACCTATAGGAGAATGTGGTGTTAGTGAGATTAATGTTTTTGAATATTAGTATTGGAGACATAATCCCCCAAAGGAAAGAACATTTCAAAAACAACATTGTTTTACAAGAGGGAAATTTGAAAATCTGAGTTATTGGTAATAGTTAGATTAGAGGTTTTAAACTTTTTATAAAAGATGATAAATCAAAGGTATTTAATGTAATTATTAATGATGCATACGAATCGATTATATTTGTAATGACTTTAAAGTATTGTTTATAGTTAGGGTGCATATGGTTATTGTAGAATAAGTAAACAGTGTTTTATCTTTGTTTATATCAGGATGGCTCTTTGGTCCATTTTTTCAACAATTCTTTAAAGTTAATTGTATTTGCTTGTTGTCAACAGGGTTGGGGAAATTATTGTTGATAAGTTCTTATGTATAAAATAATGTATCCAAGGAAGAAATTATTTTAATTCAGTTAATAATGTTTTGTATAATAGCTATTTTGTATCTTTACTTTTGTAAATGAAAACACATAAATTCCTTCATATACACACACACACACACACACACACACACACACACACACACATACACACACACATATATATATTTATATATACACACATAAAAGAGTTAAAAATCAAATGTAGATCAAATATGGATCAGAATCTGACAGTATGATAAAATAAAGAACAAACAGGAAATGTATATCAATCTAACATGTTTCACTGTTATTAAAGCTTTGTTAGAGATTGAGAGAAAACAGGTAAAAAGACAGAAACTGGTATTTTCAATTTTGTTAGTTCTCTATGGTTTTAATGTATGTGATACATGACTCACCAATGAGAACACACACACACACACACACACACATATATATATATATATATATGCATATGATATAAATATGGAACAAATAAGAAAAGTTTATTAATTAATGTTTTGTTTTTTTATTTAAACCTCATCAGAGAATGAAATATAAATAAAAAGCAAAACATGTTAAATTTATAAATGGTTCCTATTTATTTCATATTCTATCATTCTGTTGGATTCTAATCCATATTTGATCCTGATTCATATATGTATAAATAAATATGTATGTGTGTCTGTGTATATATACAGACAGACACACACGCACATTATACTAATATGCCATTTATCAAATAATAGTTCAATTTATTTGCATATCACCAACCAATGCAACAAAAATACAATAATTCATATAATACAAGAGTATCACATAAGCTCTAAAAAATAAAATGCCTACAAATACTAAAAACAATGAAGCATAAAAATAAAAAAGACGACTTCAATAATAAAATGTTATCAAATTCATGAGCAAACATACTAAAATATATTTAATTAAAAACAGAATGTAACTCAAACTCATGTGAAGATGTAAAGAACCAATATTTAAAAATGATGATATAGCATAAAAACAAAAACTCTTTAATAATGGTAACAGTAATATTAACCATTTCCTTGCAAGGAAACATACTATATTCCTTGACCAAGCAGCCAGTACTGCTGTCAGTTGAAATTAATAAAATCTTTCTCTTAAAACAATTTTTCAGGAAAATAGATGTAGTGATGTGGTTTCTGTTATTTGGTAGAGTTCTTTGGTTGTGATTCTGTAGCACCAATCCACTAGGTTCAAAGAAGTGTAGTCTTCACCAAGACCCACTGGCTTTACTTGCTCAAAGTTGTGGCTTACAAAAATTACTCAGACACTGGATAATTTATATTTAAATTTGTACAAAAAAAGCAGGAAAAGGTTCAAAATATAGAAAAAAAATAAATGAAAAAATCTTTAACCAAACTAGACTTTAACATGTATATATGACTGGCTGTTTGTATGTATGTACATGTGTGCAAGTATATTGTAGGATTTTAAATCAGGGATTTTTTTGTTACATACATACATACATATATATATATATATATATATATATATATATATATATATATATATATATATATATATAATATGTGACAAAAAATCCTTGATCTAAAATCCTATAGTATATATATATATATATATATATATATATATATATATATATATATAACTGAATGTGATAAAATAAGCTGGGGTAATTAATTTGATTTATAATCCCAAGGTATTTTCACTCACACACAATTTTATCTCTCTTTCATTTTAACCTGAGGAAGCTGAAGAGAGTATACACTTTCCAGTGAAATGCATCATTAATAAAATTTTCCACTTTGTCTCATGATCTTCATTTTTGTTTCTGATACTATTATACATTGACCCATGCACACATATATATAATTATTATACATCCACCCACACATATATATGTCACCATTAAGTATGCCTATGCCAAGTTTATGTCTGCATAACCCTAGATTCTGAAAAAGTGTAGAAGCATGGTAAACACACTTGATCACAAACATTCAGATAATATTTGTCATCATTGAATCAGATGTTCACTTGTATACAAGCAAGAAAAGTTAACTAAAAAATAAAAAAACAAGTTTTGACTCACATGCAAACAAAGATATATAAAATTAAATTATTACAAATTTAATTTTATATATCTTTGTTTACATGTATGTGTATTTGCATGTATGTATGTATATGTGTTTGAATGTATGTGTATTTGCATGTATGTATGTATATGTGTTTGAATGTATGTGTATTTGCATGTATGTATGTATATGTGTTTGAATGTATGTGTGGTTGTGCTCACAACTGTGGTTTTCATACATTTTTTAAATATAAACATTTCTTTTGTATTCAGGTTACAAAGAAGACTGAAATATGGATCAGTTGAAAAATTGATGGCAGCAACAAAAATATACAAAGAATAGAGTTGTATATCCGAAAAATGTTGGATCAACATTATTCAGTTACACAAAACTTTTCTTGTTAATGTAAAGTGTTCCACTCAATTGTAATAGACAATAAATCTCTTTCATGTTCTATAACATTTTAATTCTTTGCCAATGTCAAGATGTGTATTTTTTGCTTTTTGCTTTTTTTAGTTCTAATCCATTATCACACACATGTATTTTATTATTGACAACTAGTCTTCCTGATTGGATTGAGTGAATCTTTTAAAATCTCAAGCAAGGTTCCAGAGAATTTTATATGTTTTATTATCTGTGACAAATTATGGTTTGTGATTATGCTATTGATCTGTATGGTCAAAATGTTGTGTTTCTGCATAGTTCCTATTGGAGTGACCTCTGCAATCACTTATATCTGTTCTTTTACTCATTCTGGTCTAAATCGTTTCACTCATTCAATATGAGGTTAAATGTCTATCTGTATATAATATATATTCTGTTGTGTCTTATATATTCTTTTATGAGTATTTATATAATTGGCCTTCATATGTTTTGGGTCACAATTAACATTTTTCCTGTTTTAGGTTTCCACTGCCAGGGCAAATTCAGGCTGAGTCATCTGCAATTTCTTGAATTTGTTTCCTAAGGTATACAGTAGTTTTTCTTTCCTTATTTTAATTCTCATTTTTGCTTCTATTTCAGTCTTTGACTATTTTAACTATTTTCTTCTAACATCTACTTTTTTATTTTGTGTTGTTGTTGTTCTACTCTTCTTCTTCTTCCTCTAAAAATAATTTTTGAGAATGGTACCCTGCACCAAAACTCAAATGTGTTAACACACCGCTAAAAGAAAAAGTAGAGGACTTATTGGCATTGAAGAGTGTGTAGAAATGAATGTAGGTCATTGAACTCGGTAAACAGTGAAGTGACACTCCTGAAGTATATGGTAAAATGTAAAAAGCTTGTAAAAGAAAGAATTGAGAACAAAGAAGAATTCTGGAAAAGTGTACTGAAAGAGAAGTTAAAAGCAGGAGAAACTTTATGAACAGTTTGAGAGGAACAAAAGATTTATGGGATTGGTTGATAAAAAGTGAATTGAAATGCAAGACTGAAAGCCTCCTGGTAGACACCCAAGACCAAGCCCTGAATATTAATTCTGTCCAAAAGAATATTTACCAACAAGTGGATTCAGACAAGTTCAGGCTGTGTGGTATGAAGGTGTAAAATATCACCCACATCATTAGCACTTGGGTAGGAAGAATACAAGCATTACCATGATAAAGTGGCCTCCCATCTGCATTGGTGCTTATGAACTTGAATTCAAACAGAAATGGTACTGCCACAAACCAGAGAAGGTGATAAAAAACAACTAACTCAAGATCTCATGGGATTTCAACATCCAAGCAGACCACATTCTTCTGGCCACCAAATCAGACATTACCATTGTTGAAAAAAAAAAGGAGGAAATATTTCCTCATCAGTGTGGCTGTTCCTGGTAACCATAATAGCAAGATCCAAGAAATTGAAAAGTTTAAAAGTAAACTAACCCTCTAGATTGAGATAACCAGAATATGGGATGTTCAGGCCACTATTTGCCCCTGTTATCATTGGGGCATTACGATCTGTACTACCTAACCTAAAGACCTATATTAAAAAAATTGGAATAAAGCTTACCACTTCAGAAGTCTGCATTGCTTGACTCTGCAAATATTTTGTGAAAAGTGCTATCTCACAAAAAAGTGCGATACTCACAAATACAGCCCACACCTTATGAATGGCTTTGTCTATATAAAATGTGTGTGAACTTAGGTTATTTTTTTTTATCTTAGGTTATTTTTTTTGATCTTAGGTTATTTTTTTTTCTCAAAATACTGCTCAGTGGAAAATGTCATGATGCCATTTCTGACCTTAGGTCTCTGGGCGGGACCTAGAAAGAAATGAGTACACACCAGAAATCAAAGGATATAAATTAATAATAATAATAAACATTAAAATATTTTATTTTTAAATGATTAATTCTGTTTCTTGTCTGGACTGTTTTAAACTAAACAGATTTTATTAGTATTAATTAAATCTTCTAATATATTATTTTAAATATTTTATTTAATTAATTATCTAATTTTAGTTTTATCATCATTTATTTATTTATTATAATAAGCATTTGCTTCATATGGACCAGTCAATGATAGTTATTTAATATGGATCCACCAATTAATTAGTTATTTAATCAGTCTACCAGTGACAATGGTAGTTATTCTATAGTTTTTCAAGATTAAAATATTTTTATGATTTGAAATTTAAACTTTCAAATATTTGTAAATTTCTTATAATATATATTAAAGATTGTTTATCCATCATACAGTCAAAAATTATTTATTTATTTCATTGTTTTTGTTCCATATATTCTGAATGTTAAATTGAAAGTAAAATTAAAAATGATGGATCCTCTGACTTTCTTAAAACTACAAATGAAAACAATTAGATTAAATAATAGTCATCATCTTCAGTATAATTATATGAAAGGAATCTATATTTATCCAAAACAAAAGAAATCGTATTTATCACAACAGAACAAAATTCTCCTCTTAATTAAAAATGGTAGAATATTTATCTAAATTGTAATAAACTCATCCTCTTCAATGTAAATGTTCAATAGCTTTACAATAAAAAAAAAAATTCCTCTTCTTCATATAAAATCTTTGCAAACATTTAATCTTTTCTAAAAGTGATTAATTTTTATCATTTAAATGGAGAAAAAAATCAAGTATTTTCTTTTATTTATTCAATCTTGATGAAATACAAAATGGCATAACTTTTAATCTTTACACTCAAACACCTTTCTTTACTTATATACTCACATATTTATGAATATTTACAAAGACACATTTTTCTACTTTTTAGATGATATGAGTATATGTGTAACTTTGTAATGTATATTTTAAAAATATTTACATAAATTTTGAAAATCAATGTAGAAAGCAACTTTTGAAATAAAATACATGAAAATATTCTTGTCTTATGTACAACTTATGAAAAATTATATCCTGATTTAAAATAGCTTTTCTCAAGTGTTATAATTTTTGAGTTCATTTTATGATTTATATAGTTTTGAAAAACAAGCACCTTTGAGTTAATGCTAAAAAAGTTCAGATGTATCTTGATAGGTTCTTAACCTATCAGGGTACATCTGAAAAAGAATAATAAATTATTCTTTTTCCTTCTCTCTCACCTTTGGCTGTCCATCTATAAAAAAATAAATAATACTGTGATGAAAATAATCATTTTTTCTCAGATAAAGACAATATACTTTTTCTTTTTTAAATAGTGGCATTAAAGTTTGGCTGCAACACAAGTGATATAACTGATTTATTTTTAACATGTTTCTCATTTGATTATAGTCAAATGAGTAACTATAACTGCCAGCAACCTGTCTGTTTTGATAAGATGTGAAAGCAACCAGTTTGGTGGCTTCATTAAAGAATGTTTGTTTTTACTTCAACACATTCAAAAACCTCATGTATTTTATTCATTTTCATTTTCAGGTCAATAACAGATTCATTTAAATTATTCAGGTTTTGATCCTGTTTTCCACTGCTTCATAAGAAAATAGCCATTTAAAATCCTGAAAAAGAGTTTGATATTTCTTTAGCATACAAAACATGTAGCTTTTCGGATACTAACCTACTTTCATTAGACCATTAAACTATGTGAATTCATTCAGTTTGTTTAACATAATAAATGTTGGAGAATAGAAAAAGTCTGCCAATATTTTATTTGATTAGGCAAAATGTCATAATGAGTTTTGGTTGCAAAGGAAAGGAACAAACAATGATTTCAACAGCATGTATTCATTAAATTTTGGAATATAGTTGTTTGAAAGGTGGTAAAATTGTTTATGTGTGTTTCTTTGGTTGGTTGTCAGAAGATAGGTCTGGAGCAGATTAGTGGAGTCAAGTATAGTGTTGTTGGCAGAGGGGTTGATACATGCCCTTCTTCATCATTGAAATGTCGACATCTGGGATGTGTTTGATGGGCTGACAGTAGTGTGAAGCTGAGATGTTGAATTAGAACTTTCTGGGTTGGCAGTTTGGTAGCGGATTGTCTCTGTTGGGTTCTGGTTGAATGTTGTATCAACAAAACAGGGTCACAATGGTGATAACAAGGGAGGCCTGGAGCAGTTAGTGAAGATGTTATGGTGTTATAAATTATGGTGTAGTGGTGTCAGGAGACCAGTGGTGTTGAAGCTGGCCAGGACGAGTCAGGGGAGATTAGTGAAGCTTGGGTGAGATCACAGTAGTGACAAGAGAGGTGATCGTGGTACTGATGGCAACAGTGCACCTGTGTAGCAACAGGTGGTCTCTCAGCTTGCTAACTGTCAGTATTGCCTCAAAACAATATTCCTATCTTAGTTACCCTTTTTTGCCCTTCTTAGATGAGATAGTGTGCTCAAGTTCAGGTAAAAAAAAGGCCTTAGAATGCTACTTTTCTAAGTTTCTTTAGAATATTAGAATTTGTACTATTTCCTTTAAAGGATATGTGATGTACCTAATGAGGGGTTTTATTGTAAGAAAATCTGGTAGTCCCTAGGGTAATTTTGGGGGTGGGGCATTAATGATAGGCTATTATGTTTTATTGCAGGGATTTGTTTTGTAGATCGAATGTGATGCTCAGAGCCCCTGCACAGAAAACAACTTTTTTATTTTGTGTTTTGCTTTCTTAGCATTTACATCTGGCTGATATTTAGTGTGAATCAGAAAGAGATCTAATTGCAGCAGAGTATAACAGCAATTTTCAGATACTGCATGCTTAGGTACATCATACATCCTTTAAAGGAAATAGTACAAATTCTTGATATTCACTAGGTTAAACTTTGAGTCAAATGGGAAGATTTGGCTTGAACAAGACTGTTTTAAATGAAACTTCCAAGAAGACAATATCAGACTACTTAGAAGATCAGCCTTCTAATTTTTACTCTATTTTACCTGAACTTGTAGTAACAATGGGAAATACATAATATATAAAAGACAAATTTTTATATTTACAAAATTTAATTTAATATGGTACAATGTTAAATAAGAAAAATGAGGAGCGAAAGATTATTTGAGTCAATATTCTAAAGAAACTTAGAAAATTGACTTTTTACCTGAACTTGAACAAACTATCTCATCTAAGTAGGGCAAAAAGGTTACTAAGATAGGAATATTGTTTTGAGGCAATACTGAAGTTATGTGAATTTACATACTTAGAAAATCAGCATTCTAATCCCTGGTTTTTTACCTGTACTTGAATACAAACTGCTAACAATGATGGGAAATATATAACTACCTTATTTACAAATTTGACTTTGGTATTTACTAAACTTATATAAGTATGGTACAAGGCTAATTTAGGTAAACTCAGTTATGAAAATTGTGTTGATCTGCCAGTGTTCTTTATTTGTATGCAAATTCCAAAATTCTATTTGATCTCAAATATCAAACTTTTATGACAGTTGGAAATGTGTAACTTTTGTATGTATGTGTTAGACTTTGATATTTACAAAACTTCTTTTTTTTTAAGGTGTAACATGATAAGTTTGTGTCATCCACTATGTATTTAAAACTTTGTTGTATAATAGTCACTCACTCTCTTGCTTTCTCTCATATATATATATATGTATATACATACACCCACACACAAGTTTTATTAAAGATGACTGACAAGGTACTGTGAAAAAAGAAATTTTAAATGAAAATAAAGTAGATAATAGTTTATTGAAGAATGTTATTGTTACGTCTTTCTGAGTAATAACAGTTGTTAACAGTTACAATTTGAAAAGAAAGCCTTTTTGGACCATTGCTATTAGTTTATTAAAAAATATTCTGATGTTTTTAATAAAGTTGCTACATTTTCAACTCTAATAATAATTTGTTTCTCATAAGGTGTTTAATTTAGTATAGAGCGGAATTATTTTCACTTCACTTTTGATAAGTAATCTTCTGTCAAAATTTGCCTGATTTTATTCTCTATTGTTTGGAGTTTCTCTCATAATAAAAGACAGATTTCAGTCATCAATAGATTTTGAATTATCTTGGCAAATACCTTTGAATTCTTTTCATGGTAATCTTCAGTATTGAGACAATCATATGGTGCATGAATAATTTTGTGTAAATTTTTGGATTCTCATATATCCTAAAAATTTTACTTTCCGTAATTCATATTACAATTCATCACCATTAAAACAAAGTCCATTACCTACGAAATAATTGGTCACGCCTAAGTGTAATTGACAAAATTCTCAACAAGTGGAATTGTTCATTTTTATTGGTTAGGAAGAAATCCTGACATGCATCTCTAGGATTTGTCTATAAATTTGGGGTGCAAATATTCTTAGCAGTCATTCCCAGCAGATTGTAATCAACAATGTTTCTCTTCTTTTCTGAGCTATGTTACACCTAATTCCTTATATAAATATATATAATATCCTTGTATGTGTTGCATTGATTTATTTTTGAATTGCTGCCAAATTTTGTTAAGGAATTCATAGTTAATTTAAATGGAAATTAAAAAGAATAAGAATTGTTATTTTTATAATATTACCAAGTTTACTCCATTATTATTATTGTGGCATTTTATTTCTAAAATATGGTTAGATGCACATATCATTATTACTATCATTTTAGTAATAGTTTTAATCTATACTATTGTGGTTTTTTATCTCAAAACTGTGTGTAGATGCACTCTTGATTGTTACTATTATCTTATTACATTACTAGTTTTACTCTATCTAATTCATGCTTTTTTATCTGAACATTCTGTACAGATCCACTTTTCATTATTACCATTATTTGATTACTAGTTTTAATCCATATTATTATTGCTTATATCACTTTCGGTCAACAAAATTTTTATGATAATGTTTATTTTATTACACCTCATTAGTGTCATTAGAATCTCTAGTAGAGATTAGTATCACAGCCTCTCTACACTAGGTGTTGTGGCTGCAGTTTTTGTAGCAGGTAGGGTTTTATGGAGTGGAGTTACCAGTTCCACACCCAAACAATTTTGAATACAGAGTTGTCTTTCTCCTAACCTGGTTGCAAACTCTAAGGAACCCAATCTGCCTTACTATATAACACATAGCTGTGGGGAAAATATATTTACCAAGGGCATTTGTATAAAAGTGAATGCAACAGAGTAGGCTGGAATTTTAAGACAGCATACTGATTCTACTTTTTGCATTATTAGCCACTACACTACCTGCATATCCATGCTCCATACATAATTTTACTCCATTTTATGATTGCTGCTTTTTTTATCCTAACACTTTTCATCATTGTTTTTTCTATTATTAGTTTTATTCCATTGAATCAAAACTAAAGAAATAGGTTTCAATATATTATAAATTCACACACAATATTTGAAGATTGTCTATCAAAATTGTCAACTTCTGGTGCTTCAGTGATTACCATATTATACATTATGTATTGCAGGTATATTGGAATATTCATTGAATTATATATTATGATAGGTGAAGTACCTATCTATGCCAGGTAAGAGGCCAAAACTTGGATTGCAGTTAGTTTTAACTAGTACTGATGGTAAGATGGTAAATATTGTTTCCATCATTATAGCCAAGTTATATGAAGCTGCTGCATATGCAGTGATCTTAAAAAGTAGTTTTTATTTTACTAAGTTTAATGAAAAATTTTCAATGAAAAATTTTCAATGAAAAATTTATTATCGTCATTATCCACATGTGTCAAGTTTCATTTTTATTGACAACACACTGATCATGTTTGTGTTTACATTAACTTCATAAAAAAATGAAAATATATTTAATTTATTTCTGGTAAATTTCCAATGAAAAGAAGAAAATGTGTTTGTGGAAAAATTGTTGTTTGCAAATTCAAAAAATACTTTTTTGTCCAGACAATAATAATGAAAGAGAAATGTTAGCTTTACACAAAGTGGCTATGAAAAGTAATTGTAATTCTAAAAGATAAATCAATATGACAGATAAATGATAGACCCACTCTTTCAAAGAATATTTTGCATTAAAATATTTCTCCAGGGTCAATAAGAATGCAGGCTCAATTTGTTATCTGTATATTAAATAATTTGGGTGTACATATTTAAAAAAGAAATATACTAATGTTCACCCAATGCAATGTCCAAGAGACACTCAAAGGTTTAGTGTGTGTGTGTGGGGGGGGGGGATTGTATGAGCATACTCCAAGGAAAGAATTGCAGTTCATGGGGTTATGCAGCAAAGATAATGGTTAACACTAGATTTAAAGAGGTCAAGATTCTAGTGATTTGGAAAACATGCTGCCAGGGGTGTGTTCCACAAAGCAACAGTTTTTAGGAAGAAGCCATCCAGGTGGAACTTCTTACTATTGGAATACAAAGGGAATGGGGATGAGGAATTTTTTACAGCTATGGTAAAGTTGAACGAAGTGTATGATATGAATGGAAGAAAGTGGTAAGAAGTGAAGATTATAAAGATAATATCAATGTGATATTTCCAATCTAACAGATGCCTATTTATATTGGGTCATAAAAAAGTTAATATGTTTTCAATGATGCTAAATCTTTGTTTGCTGACTGAATGAGGCACTATATAGCCTCTAACAAGTTTGGTTCTCATAACTACTGACACCTCTGTGATGGTGTGTTAAGTAGGAGTAAGTCTTCTATCACTGTTAACTGTTATTGCTGAAAGAGTTTATCAAGCTTTAGATAAGAATAGTGAATCTTGGGCTGTTGTTTTGGATATCTTGAATTTATGGTCAACTGAGGCAGTAAATATCTGGTTAATTTTAATGCCTCAAAATGAAACTGATCTCATTTTTTACTTCCATCAGGATACCTGATGCTAACCTTCTGGAGAATGACTCATTTTGCCTTTATTGACTAACATTATATTAAATCATTTGCTAGGTCTACTGCTAGGAAAGTTGGTTCACTGTGTTGGGCTAGACATTTATCTTGCCAGAATCTATCTTACTCAATTATAAGTCTACCATTTGTCCATGCATTGAATATTGCTGCTACATCTGATTTGATGCTTCTGTTATGTATTTAGAAATTCTTAATAAAATACAAAGAAGAATCAGCAATACCAGTTCAGGACCCGGCATTTTGCCTTCAGTCACTTTCCCAACACCATAAAGTAGCTTACCTGTCTCTTTTCTGTAAATATTTTCATAGTAATTTTTTGATGGATCTTTTGTCTTTGGTACATTGACTTTACAAATTTAAGGACAGTACTAGATTGACAGCTAGGTCTCATTATTTCATAGTTGAAATGGCTATATGTAAACATAAGTTCTATGCTAATAGTTTCTTCTCTCACAATTCTCACTTCTAGAATTCTTCTTATATATATTATGAGAAAAGTATGACAAAATGTAAAATAGTTTTTGTGTTTGTCAAAATTTTTTTCCCCTAAAACTGTGCTTGATATATAAAAAATTTATATATTGTTTTCCTATATATTTATTTATTTATTTATATATATATATATATATATATATATATATATATATATATATATATATATATATATATATATATATATATGAATATGCTATAGATCTATTTTATAACCAAGGTATACTGAAATATATATTTAGCATACAATTTATAATGGAATTAATTTAGTTAATAATGTAATTATAATGTACTAATCTTTATATGAATTATATGTTCAGGTTATATTGAAAAATACTGCAACCTTTGATATTCAAAACTGAATAGTATCGAATCGAACAAAGCTTTACTGCCAATAAGATATCTTCAACTTGCCAGTGTGAAATTGTCAATGAGCTGGTCTCATTGATTATTACTAGTTACTCTCTCTGTTATTAGCTGCCAAATATTTGTAACCATATACTTGCTAAACTAAACTTAATAAATAAGTAGTATGTTTTGTTTTTTTAATGAGTAAAAGTTTTCTTGTAATAAAAAATCTAAAAATAAATAATAATTTTTGTTAAATTTTACTTTCTTTTGCATACTATGGAAATATAAAAACTTGTTTTGAACATCTATTGAATCCCACGTTCCCTCCAGGTTTAAATTGTAGCCCAAATATGCAATTCACTGGTAAAGATTTTGGAAAAATGACTGGCTCATTCTATTACTCCAGAAAGTATCTGAAGTCTTTCTATAATAGGGAGACTTGTGGCATGGTCAGCTTCTTGTCACAGCATTCAATTCATTGGTTGACTTGCTGCACCAGATATAACTGCATTGATTGAATGATTCATAAGTATCAACCAACTGCATCATACCTGAGAACAAGTGCCAACAGTAGATTTCTCTGCCCCATTTCACTTGAACAAAGATTAAGCCTTTCCCAGTTTCACCTTTCTGTTTGATGCCAATCATCAATAGTTGGACACAAATTCTGTCATGTCTCCATAAAAAATCAATGAAACTGACCTCCTGAAGAGCATGGTATCCCTTCACTTGTGGTTGCTGGTTACAGTCAAGTGCTGGTGGTTGGCTTGAGGGGAAGAAAAACCAAATGCATTCTGTAAACTTAATGTGAAGAGAAAATTAAGTCTACAGAATTTAACTTTTATGAAATGACGTCTTGATTGTATTCACTGCATCTGTGTGTTCAGCAAAATGTAGACGTATTTAAACCTGATCCATTTCCTCTCCTCACAGAAAATGACTGCCATGTGAAATGTGTGCTGGCTTATATAGGGAAATCTTTCCTGTTAACAATGATTAATGACTTCATTTTACATAGTTAGGCCCCATGACAATTTACAATACTCATATCTCACATTTCATTATTTCCATATTTCTTTAAATTAACCAGATAGTTCTCTCACTGACAAAGTATTCTCCACCAGAAATCCAAAATAATGATAATTGTAAAAATTGCAGACAATTGTTACAGAAAACAGATATCTGGTTTCTCTCTAGTCTTCAACTTCAAATTAATTTCACCTTTACCAGTTTTCAAACTTTGTACTAACCCTTTTGAACAATTACTATGACCACCTAGGTAGAGTTAATTAAAAAACATAGACAAGTGCCACCTTTCAGAATACCAACTCCATTTTAGCAGAATGATATTTCACACTGATGCTTGAAGTTACATTAATCTTGCTTTATCAGCTATCAATATAACTCCGCATTTTCTTCTTTCAGTCTCCAGTCCAGGGTTCAAACCTACTTTAAGCCAGAGATGAATTTGTCAATTTTCTGCTTATTTAAATTTTAACCATCTAATGCTATTTTTACATTTCTTATGAAACATTGATTTCTGACTTGTTACCTTGTTACATTTCTGCAATATTTTATCATTACAAGAGTCAGATTAAGCCAAAAATGAAGTATTAATACCATAGCTGGGTTGGTGCTGTTCAGTCCTCAACCTTGATAGACTTCAAAATTGCTTACACAGTCTTGTGGAGGAAGACATTCTCCATTCTGCAGCCTCTTTCCAACACACAACATTGGAAGCCTATTGCTATTTCCATGACAAATATTCAGATGAGCTACATTCTTCAGTTTTTCAGACTCTTACAGCTGGGATATGCCATGCCACTTTTACAAGATCAAATGTAAGAAGAAAGTTACACTTAGTTTTTCACCAAGATCTGATACTTGTGAGTGCTTCATTGAATACTTCAATTTTCATCTCTTTAAGTCAAAGGTTGTCTGTTATCTATCCTCCTTATCTTTATAATCTTCACTTCTTACCACTTTCTTCCATTCATATCATACACTTCATTCAACTTTACCATTTTGACTGTAAGTAGCTCTGAAGTCCTGTTTTGGGTAAAATTTAGTATAAAAATGTAATTCAGAAAACTTAAAACATGAAAGTAATTCTGTAGGGATACAGAAGATGCTTACTTCCCTTTGATGGAGATAAGTCACATGGTCACATGATGACTGTTTAATGATATCACTCCATACAGTGATCAAAGTGGCAGTCAGTTTTTAGTTCCTTTACTGCAACCAAATGGTAAGGTTGCTTTCTTTAGCTTGGACTCCCATAGATCAGGCAAAAGCTAAATCTGCCTCTGCAGCAAACATGGTGCCATTTCACTTTGGGAATATATCTTTCCCAGATATAGAATGAAACTCCAGCTCACAGACTTCAATTTGGAAAAACCCAAGATTTGCTGTTTCCTGTTTGTGGAATATGTCCTTGTCTGGGATATACATGAATCTGGCCCATTTAGAATCTGGAGCCCCCAAAATGGCTTCTCAAGGTACAGTGTTATCTCCATCACAACAATGGTGAAGCTCGTGCTGTGGCCCTTGACATCTCCAAAGCATTCGATAGATTCTGGCATGCCGGCCTTCTCCGCAAGCTCCAGGGTTATGGTATCACAGGTCGATTGTTTGACCTAATACAATCATTCCTGTCAAACCGGGATTTGAAGGTTGTTCTTAGTGGTTTCATCTCCAGATCCTATCCCGCTAACGCAGGTGTTCCTCAAGGCATCATCCTAGGCCCTACTCTGTTCCTCATATTTATAAACGACCTTCCTGACGCCATAGACTCCCAAGTCAGCATCTACGCTGACGACACCACTATTTACTCCTGCCTCAAACACAAATCTAGTGAGGCGGTCAAAGCTAACCTGGCAGCTCAAATTGAAAAGGACCTCCAATCGGTTGTGATCTGGAGTGAGAAATGGATGGTTAACTTTAAGGCCTCTAAAACAAAACTGCTCTCTATCAACCACCACAAGGATCCATCCCTGCATCCCATTAGAATGTCTGATAACCAACTTCTCGAGAGCTCCTCCCTGCGGCTGCTCGGTCTCACGCTATCTGCTGATCTGAGATGGAACAAATACATCGAGTCAGTTGCATCAGCCACCGCAAAGAAAGTTGGTTCTCTGTGCTGAGCCAGGAAATTTTTCTCCCCGGAATCGATCCTTCAAGTATATAAATCGACCATTCACCCTTGCATGGAGTATTGCTGCCATATATGGTCTGGGGCCCCTGCTGTTTGCCTCGGGGTTCTTGATAAGATCCAGAGACGGATAGGCAATGTGATTGGCCCTGATCTGTCATCTCGTCTGCAGTCGCTCTCTCACAGACGCGATGTTGCCTCGTTCTGCCTTTTTTGCAAGTACTTCCACGGTAATTGCTCCGAGGAGTTGCGTTCGCTTGTCCCCAGGCCTCGTGAATTTAAACACCCCACCAGGCTGGCACCTCGCCCCCACCCCTACACCATGGAAACTGTTAGATGTAGATGTCTCTTCTACTTCAATAGCTTCATGTCTCGCACATCTCGCCTATGGAACTCCCTTCCCTATTACTGTTTCCCTGACAAATACAATCTCCAAAGGTTTAAGTGTAGCGTCAATCGACATCTCCAGTTGACTTGATCTATCCACTTCCCTTCTCCACATCCTTTCATTTCTCATTCCTATCTGCTCTCGCTCCGGATCTTTTGTGGCCCCCTTGCCTTGATCGACCCACTGTCTTTCTCTTTCTCCACATCCCCTCCCTTGCCACTCCTATCTGCTCTTCCTCCAACCCTTCTTTAACCCCTTGCGTGATAGTGGCCTCCGGCCTTGCTTGGGGTGATATGATTTAAAAAAAAAAAAAAAATATATAAGCCCATTCCTTTTTGTTTCTCCTTACACTCTTCTTTGCTGTGTAGATATATGTTATATATTGTTCTTCATATGGGACATATGTATCTGTGTATATATAGTTTTATATATGTCTTAGTATTATAAAAGTCTCTGTGAGAACAAAGCATGTTTGTCATTCCTTTTCCTTTCAGCCATTCTGATCCATGAAATATTGGTGTTATTATATAATGGATATAATAATGCTCATAATGGAGAAAATACAAATGGGAAAATAATTCTTTCTTCCCTAGCTCTACTCTATTATAACTCTATAAAATATCTTGCAGTTACTCAATATTTGATATGATCTGAATTAATTGATCAGATGACAAGGTCAATACACTTGGTGGTTAATGTTAACTTTAACTAGAAAGTCAATAGTTCAAACATATTTAGTTATATGATAATTCAAACAGTAAACCATAATCCTAAGCCTAATGAATTGATTTGTTAGGCATTAGTCAGGACAAAAGTGGTATACAGAGTGATAATAAGCAAAATGTTCTTTCAAGCAAGACTAAGCAAAATGAGTTGTTTTGTATTAATCAGTATAAATAAAAAGTTGAATCAGAATACAAGTATGTAAATGTTAAGTGATTATTATATATATCATCATGATAAGATAAAGAATAAATAGGAAATGTTTATCAATCTAACATGGTTCACTTTTATTAAAGATTCCTCAGAGAATGAGATATGGAGAAAAAGAAAAAAAGAAATTCTGGTATTTTTACTTTTGTGCGTTGTTTGATTTTCATTCTGTCAGATTCCAATAGATATTTGATCCCAACTCATACATAATTATGAAAATAAATAACTTTAAGTGAAAAAAATCCGCAGAAAATGAATAAATAAAATCAAAAAGAAATGTTAGGTGTATGTTTATTAATAAAAGAAAGTTACTAACATGTATTCTTTAAATAAAAACTGCTACAATTAACCCAGATGGTAAATAAAAGAAAAGGGCTTGAATAAAATTAGATGTATAAAACATTGTATATGTGAGGCTTATATTTATGTTGTAAAAGTACTGCCAACATGAAGCCTGACTGTTTTTTAAAAAAAAAGCTACATATAAAATAATTTGATTTTCAGAAATTTGTAAAAAAAAGTGGCTCGAGTCTTATGATTTCAAAACCCACCTAAATAAAGTTTGCAAACAGTGGAGGTTCAAAGAAATACATTTTGTGATTTTTTAACCAATGGAGAAATTAAGTTATGACTACATAGAATTAAATTTCTGATTGAATTTGTGTATATTTAAGAAGTCTGGCTTATCAGAAAAGAAGAGATTTGGCTTTCACGGGTTGTTGGCAGTTCCTGGGAGCTGTAATTAGATGAAGAAATTAAAAAAAGATGGTAGAAGAGCTTTGGCATTCACAGTGAAAACGTTAGCTGATTATTGTCTAAAAGAAACCTTGCAACGCCTATGAGACAAACATTTTCAAATCCTTTTGACAGTCAAAACAAAGTAAGTGAAAATTTGTTGATAATAATTATTTTATACTCTGTTGCAATTAGATTTCCTTCTGATACATTCTGCATGACGATCGGATTAGAATGTCATGAATGCAAGATACAAAATTAAAAAAAAATAATTTTCTGTGCATAGGGTCCAATATCATGTCCGTTATCAAAGCAAGTTCCCACAATGAAAGTGACACTAGCTAATTGTGAATGTTCTTGCCAAAAAGGAAATGTCCCTGGGGATTGCTAAATCCTCTTAAAAGCAGACCCCTCGCAGTGACCATCAGGCCACCTGCTGATATGACCGCTTCTCTCAACATGACCGTTACCACTTCTAGGCTTGTCTAAATAACTGCCTCTTCACACACAGAATCTAGCAGAAGCTCATCTCAACATCTTCACCAGCAGCTACAAGCCTTCTTTGTCGCAACCGCCATCACCCTGATATACCCAACTTACTGCAGGCATTCTCTTACAGTCATCACCGTGACCCTGTTTCGTAGAAGCACAGGCCTACAAGCTACCCCTAATTCCTCGTCGCCGTTACAAGTTACTTCGGCATAGCCAACTCACTACAGGTATTCCCTTACAGTCATCGCTGCAACACCATTTTGTAGAAACACAAGCCTACAAGCTACATCTAATTCCCCATTGCCACTGCCATCACATCAGCATACCTGACTCAACACTGGCATTCCCTTGCAGTTATCACCATGACCCCATTTCATAGAAACACAAGCCTAACGGTTATGTTAAGTCCGTCATCATCTTGCCAACCAGCACATTTTACCATGAATGGACCCACCACTGTGACCTCGATAGATCAACGCAGTTGTCAGACCTGACCAACAATGATATCCTGTGACCGGTATATTCTTGCAGTGAGACATTCTACCACAGGCCTACCGTCTACATCAATCCCTTGTCACCTCAGCAACCAACACATCCTGTCACAAATCGACCCACCACCGTGACCTCGATTGATCAACATATGCAACAGACCCAACCAATGACTATATCCTGTGACCTCGGTCAAACCAATCTAACAAATTGGTCAACTCCCAGCATTACTCTTACACCTAATCGCCATCCTGATGATCAGCAACCAAAATCAACATATCACCAATTTTCCAACAACACTGCAAGATACCTTGTATATTAAACAAATACACGTTATTTAAAAACCTAATCCCTTTTATTCCTTTCCTTTCTCAACCAAACGTTTATTATAACAATTATAATTGTTTTTATGAGCTTAACAGAATTGTATTTTAAAACTGGCACCTAATTATTTGGTGCAAAAAGGAACATTTTGTGTAAGTTTGTTTAATAAATTTTGTATTCTGAATTATTTTTTATGTCGTTTAATAAATGTTGATTTCTTTCAAATTTTTACACAGGAGTAAGAATTTTGTGTTCTGTTTTTTTCTTTTTTTGTGCCATTCATAATCGGGATAAGAAATTTGATGCTCTTTCTTCTCCAAAGAATTATTTTAGTGGCGATATACTACTTTAGAAAAATTTGCAGACATTTCTGATATTATTCCAGAAAAGCTTTTTTTATTCAAATATATTGGATGCGACGACCAAAGAGCCGATCCAAAACGACGAACAAATAAGATAACTTAAGACACAGCATCAAAATTTAACAAGGAAATTGCAGTTACTCATCATGATGGCCACGTACCAGATTTCAAAGTAGAAATAGTTTCAACAAATAACCTAGCTTGAACTGATTGCGGACATGAATCAGCAACAACTAGAGTTCATAGTGTGTAGATATCATAGAAATTACAGGATGGTGCGCCAATGTGTACAAAACTATGAAAATATCATTTTTAAATCTCGAGAAAGGACTTTTCTCGCAAATAAAGACAGTCAACATTACTGGAAACAATTATCAAGCACTTTTATATCATAGAGAAATAAAATGGATACAAACTTTTAGTGTATACGGGTAATGGGTGAAGTATAATAGCAGGACATCATTTAACACCTGGAAATTTCACACTAAAAGTAAAAAATAGCAGCAAAACTAAGACTTTTGGAATAAAAATTTCAGCATCCACCTTGGAAGTACATAAATTGCATTTACATGGGAAGAATTTACTGTAGCAGAATTTAAGATGCTTATTTTGGGCACTGAATTTCTAACGAAATGTGATCTGTTCCTGTTATATAGGAATAAAGTGTTGCTGGCGACACTGGAGTTTGAACACAGATCACCATAGAGCAAACTTAGGCGATTCCATTTTGAGTAAGTAGATCACAAGCAAAGTCTTGCAATCAAAGGATGTGAACATCCTTGTTGCCACAAATCTTCTTGAATCTCTGAAAACCTATCTTGAAGAAACTAAAGACAAATTCAGTGAATATGAATTCAAAGTCAGGAGTATGTGTCCAGATACAGATTAAAGTGTGTGTGTGTGGGGGGGGGAATGGGAATGAAAATGGAGTGTGCGTATTAATAACTATGATGGATCAGCAGAAATGGTACTTCTCAATAAAATGAAAATGTTCAAGTGGTCCCTTACCGCCATCAAAGACTTGCAAATGTCGACCGTTTTATACAATTGTCAATCAAATTCTGTCAGATTGAATATCAAATCTTGAGTGCTACTTTAGTGTGTCTCCTACCGAAATAGAAAATTTAAATAAAAACATTCTGAATGTCTTCTAACATATAGAGAAAAATTCGGGACAATGCCATAATAATAATAATGTAGAATACAAATGTTGTGGTAGGATACACACTAAAGCAGAAACAGATCGAGGGGACACACGCTAAAGCGGCTCTACATCTTGTGCATCTAGTATCATAACAACTAAAGCTGCACGCAGTTACAATCAACATTGTTTTAAGAATTCAATCAACTCTTAGGAGTGGAACACATAAAGGAAACTTTGTATAAACTATTAAAGACGGTGGAGCAATGGATAGCGGCTTGAATTGAGAGCCAAGTTCGAATTCCAGTTGAATCCATTTTTCGGAAATTTTCTATTCTTTCAGAATATAAAACCTGCTGTATTTCCACTATTGCCCGAATTAGTAACGAAAAATAAAGGAAAAAAAAGCAAATAAGATTCAATTACAAAGAAAAAATATTTATTTCTAACCAGCTAAATAAGGGTTCTTGCAAAACTTCGTCCCTTTTTGCTGAGAATAAGATAACCTATTCTCTGAGTAACACAATGTAAAAAAGCATAGCAGAAAACAAACTAAAAAATTACAATGCACCAAAAAAACAGAAAAAAGAATAGCGCCCACCTGCTGTGTCAATGATAACAATAAAAAAGGGGGAAGAGCCTTAGCTCTACAGTACACTTTCAGTCCTTTCAAGGTTCAAAAGTTTTATCCTTTTTCTTTTCTCTCTTGTGTAGACAAGGTTCTCTTCTTGGTGACCAAACTCCCTTTTTTCTTCACTTATTTTCCTCCCGTCCGCCTGGAAATTACGCCTTTCTTTAATGGACGCTAGAAGGTGGAAATTTACGTGGCAAAATACTTTTTTCAAAACGTACGTGTTCGCTCCTTCGTCTTCTTCTCAAACGGCTTTGGTTCCAAACTCCACTTACGGACTTCTTTTCAACTTTCTTTTCTGGGGCTTCTTCAAGAGGACTTCTCAAAACTTTCTCTGAAGAGGAAACTTGCCCTCAGCAACTTGTTACCCATGCATCCTTACTTATGGCTAAATGGTGCCTGTCTTTTCAGCAGGGAGAGAGAAAACTAACCTCTTCTCTCTAAATGGTCTCGTTTCCAACTGCTGCTAAGGCCCAGTCACAGTTCTCCCGTCCCTTTCAAAAGGGGGGTTCACCTTTGAACCATCCAATCACAGTCCATTAAAAAATATATATATATCAGCAGGTTCTTAGGGCCAGTAACACAGTGAGTGTCTTTTGTTCTCCCTTGACTTAAAAGATTTCAAAAAAGAAAAGCAAGAAAAACGTTTTTTTAATATCTATTTCAATTCTAATAAGTGAGGAGTCATAAATTAAATGCTATGTTTACAGAAACACGGTTTGTTTTTCTTTTAACAATGTAAAAAAATGCAATGTCTTTTAAATTATTTTGTTTTACATAGTTGAAGTTATTATTAGCAGATTAATAGAATGGGAATTAATAGACTTGAGATAAAATTAATTTCACGTTTAAAAACTGAAATAAATGTTATCATACTTTTAATTCTTAGTTTATTTTGCATAATGTAATGATATTGCCTACTATTTCGGATTCGTGGAACATCAATCTGCTTTTTCTGTGTACCACCCATGTGCATTATCAATAAATATATGCCATGACAGTGCATTATTCATAACTAGCACACGTGTTCAGGTCATCATTATCTATCAATACACATACATACACAACACGGCATGACATGGTGGCAGCGAGATTAGATAATGCAATAAGCAACCCTACAAAATCAAAATACCAAAATAAAACAGTAAATACAAACAACAGTACATTATTTTTTAACCATCCACATTACACAAATTCTCACTCATTTATGCCAACTGCTGCTAAGGTCCAGTCACAGTTCTCTCTTCCCTTTCAAAGCGGGGGGGGGGGGGAGTTCACCTTTGACAGTCCAAAAAAATATCAGCAGGTTCTTAGGGCCAGTAACATAGTGAGTGTCTTTTGTTCTCCCTTGACCTAAAAATTTTCAAACATTACATTCACTTATGTGCTAATACCTTTGGGAAAGGTATGAATCCTCTTCTTCTCCCCCAGCTATGGGTAAATAGCAGGACAGACCGGGTTGCCTTGGATGGCAACTGATCTACTGCAGAAAGAAATGGCAACCTACTGCTGGGAAAAATCTGCCTCGTCAGTCATGTATCGAAAGATACATGATCGCCTAAGCGTGTATCACGTATGGCAACTCAATATAAAACAGATCGAACAATCGACCTGTTGTGTTCTTATCAAACATTATCAAAGTAGGCATAAGATAAACACATTAATTACATTTACGAGTAACCTGAAATAAGACAAGAGCAAGACACGCTATACATAAAAACTTATACAGTGGCAGTTAAGTTTTCATACGCAACGTCAGCGACAAGAGACCTGTTCAGTTGAAATTATACTGGAATAAAATATGACAGAAATCAGCTTTTACGCCATTCAAAGACAAAACATAATAGAAATTATCACTTTCAACAAGCATAAACAAACTTATATAGAGAAAATAATACAAATTAAAGATGGCCAACACTTGTAGGCAGAATCTGCAGTTGAACTAATAACCTACCAAATGCTCCGACAAAATCATCCCTACCCACACAAACAGGACAACTACATCTGGGTAGACAGTACATTGGTACAATCCTTGTAAAATATATATCTGTTATTAACAACCAAAAAATGTTTTGTTGATATATCATGATTTCCTTAAAGAACATCGAATTGTAGTCACAAAAGATTTGCAATAAGCATAGCAATAGTTGTGTCAAGATCAGACCCAAACATTATCAAAAATCAATAGAATTTGAAACTACAAAGCACTTTAAAAGGACAAGTGAATCACTAAGAAATAAAGTAATTGAAAAGTAAAATTTACTATATATGTAGAACTTAAAGCAAGCTATTGTTGGGAAACGGGCCCTGTGTATGATGGCGTGTGTAATGGTTTAGCCATGTTTGTTGCGTGTTGAAGGGCTGTTCCCCACAATTATTTATTTTTTGTAGTGAGAAAAATGTCACTTTTTAAGTATAATAATTGAGGTTTGTAAAGTTTTGTTTGATAGAGAGAGAAAGATTATGCCAAATGGTTGTTGAGTCAGAGTTTGATTTGCGCGGGAAAATCAAGGTTTTGAATTGCGTGGATTTGGTTGGCGTCTCTCTGAATGTGGAAGTCTGACTAAAAGGTTCGTTGACATCAGTGTTTGCCGAAAAGTTTAATGTCTCGATTCGTCGAGATGGGTGTTCGTAATTGTCATATTTTGAAGCTTGGAGTGAGCGGTCGAAATTGTCTGCTACGCTGTCGATCTCTGCTCTCGGTCACACGTGTTTTGGGGTTTATATATGGTCGTAGTCACGTGGAGCGGCTCCAGGAACGAATTGCGCCAAAATTTGCTTGTGCACGTGCGGGTAACTTGATTGGTCGAAAAGGACCCATCAGTGAGCTAGATTTGCGGAGAATAGCTCGCTGACATTGCTTGTATGAAAGTTGATGTCATGGAATAGTGCATTATACGAAGAAGGTAAAAATGGGCTGTGGACGAACCCACACTATAATCTACAGTCTACAAAATAGTATAGTTAAGATTTTATAAGACTTTTACAATTAAAAGGAAATAAATTTAGTTAGAGTTTGGACAATTTTAACATAATTTTAGAATGTCGAGTAAACAAAAATGTGTCGGACAATAAATACTAGAATATTTTCTTTGCCAAGTGAGCTCACAAGAGAAGAGTGACCATTTAGTATAAGAACCAAAAGAGTACCCAACAAAATACTTGATATATTACTAAGTACCCAACAAAACACTTTATATATATATATATATATATATATATATATATATATATATATATATATATATATATATATATATATAAAGTGCGAAGGGTCCATTTATGTAATGCATGCACTGCATGCAACGCATGTTCTGTATGCACTGCATAACATTTTTTCCCAGGATAAATAATTTTGTGTAATATAAAATTAATTATATTGATTTTATATTGTATTTTTTGTATTCAACTTTTCTTAGGATAATTGTTACAAGCGATATTATTTAGGGAGAGTAAGTGGAGAAAACGCTTGTTGTTTAGCGAGTTTAGACGCAGCTAACAACAATGAATTTACTAGCTTTTTTAGTAGGGAACATGAGAGACAGAACATAATAATGAGTGGGTGAAAGAGAAACAGTCACCAAAAAGCAGAAATTATTTTGTTTGTGTTAGAACAGGCCGTGGCTTTAGCCTTCCCTGTTTCATTATTGCCTTACCAGCTGTGCGCATGTAACAGAGAGACAGTATGCTGAAGTGGTGGTGGTGGTGGGGGGGTCACAGAGAGAATTCAACCAAATAGCAGTAGTTATTTTGCTTGCTTTCCAGTCGTTTTAAGCCAGCAGATACTCTCTACTGAAGTGATAATGTTTTTATTGCGTGTGGCTGATTCAAAGGACTTATAGTCAAAAAGATTTAGACGAAAAATTCGGTTCTGAAGAGTATATAGGGAACGTTTGACGATTTTAGTGTTACATCAAAAGTACTTTTTTTTTTACTGAATTTAAAAAGTTTTAAACCATGGAGAGTATTATTGACCCCGTCTTAAGACCCGGATTTTTTTTAATTTTGTTTTTGTGATTAAGTTTTCGTCCGTTTCAATGACTTGGGATTTAATTTTAAATGTTCAAAATTATTATTTTTTAAATTATATAAAAAATTCTCAATAATATTGTATATTATTTCATTAAACATGTTGAATTTTGTTAAAGGGCATTTAAAAAAAACTGCAATACCTAATTTTAAAATTAAATTAAAAGTATTTAAATTCAAATTTTATGTGTTAATGTTGGCGTTATTTTAAAGAAGAAAAGCTGAAATTTATCATAAAAGAATATTTGGGTCATTAAAACAATTTAACTTAAATATTAATTTAGTTTTCGTCAAAATTATGAATTTTCATTTTCCAGTCATCAATCAACGCCATTTTCTGACAGCTGTCAAAAACGATAAGATACTTATTTTTTAACTTAATTTTTTAAAATTAAAATAATGTCTACATCTTAAACAAAAAATATTAATTTATTTTCTCTCTTAACCAATGGTAGTCATCATCGTCGTCAGCGTACTACTAATGGAGGGCGGGACATCAAATCCAGTGTTGAAGGGTATCAAGTCCGAAGCAGACCCTGTTGATAGAAGTATGTTTTCTCACATTAAAATTAGTTCACATCACATTCACAGATGGTTGGTGGGAGGTAAATAATTTTCCAGGGGTGCAGAGTGATTGATTGGCGTTAGAGGATATTGATTAGTGAAACCAAGTGTAGTGTCGTTGGTGGGTTTTGACGTACGCCCGTTGTTCATAGTTGAAATTGACATCTGTGAGGTTTTTGATGGGCTGGCAGTCGTGTGATGCCAAGATGTTGAAGTTGAACTGTCTGGTAAAGTGGGTTGACGATTGATCATCGAGGTCACGGTGGTGAGTTGATTCGTGTTAAGACGCGTTGGTGGTTTAATTACAGAATATCTATGTTGGGTTCTGGTCGAATGTGGTATCAACAAAACGGGGTCACGGTGGTGACGGGAAAAAGGGCTGGAGTGGATAGTGAATATTGATCGATTGGAATGTCTCTGTTGGCTTTTGGTGGAATGTGATATTAGACGAAACGGAATCACCGTGGTGACGACAAGGGAGGTTTGAAGTAGGTAGTGAAGGTAGATCGAGCGGAATGTTCCTGTTGCTTTCTGGTCGAATGTGGTATCAACGAGACGGGGTCACGATGTGACGACGATGAGAGGCCTGGAGCTGGATAGTGAAGACAGTAAGGTATTTGAAATCATCGGTATTTGGGTACAACTCCCAAACTCAAGATAACCAAAGCTTGACAGCTAATCTCTCCTTTGACTTTAACAGCTCAGTTGCTGGTTACATTCAGTGCCTCGAAAACTAAACTAGTAACGCGTCCCATCATCACCGAGCGAACCAAGAACTTTCATCGATCAATATGAACGGGGGTGTCCCCCCAGGGAGACCCCCCGTGTTTTGAGTGCCTATTTGGAGACCTCAAGTGAAACTCATACATGCGATCCATCACTAAAGATGCTGGAAAATGGTCGGTTTCCTGTACCGGTGCAGTAAGTACCTGACTTCGCTCAGATAGGAAAACATGAACAGGTACCGACGAACAACAGACACAAAATTAACACTTGTAAATAAATTTTATATAACTGTTGTGGATTCCGGGATGAATCCGATATCAATGAATAAAAAATGCCAGGAATGGATAAGGAAAATAAATGTATTAACGTCATAATACAAACTGGTAATAGATCCGGGAATGCGGGTTAGTAGCAATAATATATATACAGTCTTGGTATTGAAGTATCGCGGTATGACTCCTTACTGAGTCTACGTGCTCGCTAACTGTGACGCTTGTGCTACCCTCCTCTATTACAGACCGTCCGGGTATTCACTGGTAGTACTATATGTGTACCTCGGGTGAGTCCATTTGTGTAAAAAGGGGAGACCCCTTAACACCCCCCTCCTTAAATCCCTTTTAGGGGGAGTTAATACCTTTTCCTTTTTCTTATGGTCGACAATTAGAGGCACTGTAAATTTTCTCTTCCTGCTAGTCCTTCCAATTTCTGTGTCTTCTTGTGTTCTTTGAATCTCAAAAACTTCAAAGATCGCCTCCATCGATCGACTCGTCATTTTCTGCGGGTGACGAGCTTGGCTCTTCAACCAGTCTTTTTTGTATTTGGTCAATATGTTTTCTGTGGGTAAATTTTTCGCCTTTTGTGTACATCACGTTTCCTAATCTGTTAATTATTGTATTTGGTTCATCATAAGCCATATTGTTACTGAAATAGACCCATTCTTGTTTGAATGATTTCTTGAGTACTGTAGGTGTATACCAGTTTTTATTTATTTTTTCCTTCGTCCTCTGAATAAATTCATCCCTTTTCGCTTCTTTTCTCATCTCTCGCAAGGTCACAGGTAGTTCCTTTACTGCCTTGTATAATTCTTTACTGTTTTCATCTGTGGTAGCAAATGGCGCGTTTCGCTTCTTTTTACATACTGGTTGGACATTTTCTTTCAATTCAATTCTAGCTGCACCCTTACAAAACGAGCTGATAGGTGAATCCCATGCGTCGAACTTTTGCATACAGTCTGTACCCACCAGATTTTCTGTATCTTTCATTACGTATATCTTGAGTTTTCTTGTTTTTCCGTGAAATTTAACATTTACGATTATTTCTCCTTCGAATTTTATACGCTTTCCTGTCACCGATTTAGCAATTTTTTGTGTATGTAACATGGTTGGTCTGTTAATACGCCGAAACAAGAGTCAGTCCAGATAGGTAGTAAACTAAAAACAAAGGGAAGGAGGAGAAGTAGAAACACTGAGATAGAGCATCTTTTATCAAATTTATTATACGCCTGATTCAACAGTTAACATTACGGTCCAGGTCACTATATATATATATATATATATATATATATATATATATATATATATATATATATATATATATATATTTAGTTTACGAAAAACTAGGTAATCCGTATGGGTAGACCCAAGGAGGATAAAATCCAAAGAGCTCAATGTAAATCAGAGCTAATAATTTAAATAAAAATAAAAACAGACCACTTTAAGACTCCATGCAATAAATTATTTCACCACAGCCCTTTTAAAGGACCGCGGATCACCAGACTTTACTTCCAAAGGTTGAAACGAAAAATGAAAAGAAATTTACACATTTTTGACGGGCAGTACTAAACATATGTAAATTAATGAAGTGAGGAAGTGAGGGGGGGAGAGACATGATTGAGTTAGATGTAAAATTTCTATTCTCTCAAATTTAAATTGTTTGAGGAAGTCAAAACATTGACACATTAAATCGGTTAACTTAACGGAAGTTATATATTGATATGGAAGGGGGAGAGGAGAAAAAGGCATAAAAAGAAAAAGAGAGAAAGAAGTCATGAAAGAAAGTGTCATTAACTTTCTTTGGAATGAAAGGCCCGAAATAGACGCTGTTGTTTTGCTTTGAGAGTTCATAAAAATTATAACGTTTGATATAAATTTAAATGTATGAACAGTCTATAAGGAATTTAATTTGATGTTTGTTAGCGATTTAAGTTTTTTTTAAAAACTTTATTACAAAAATTTGGGGGATTTAATATGAAATAGACGATTAAAAAAATATTCATATATATATATATATATATATATATATATATATATATATATATGTGTGTGTGTGTGTGTGTGTGTGTGTGTGTGTGTGTGTGTGTGTGTAAAAATGCGTGCTTAAGTAATCCAAGTGAATCCTAATAATATAAAAAGAAAGCTCAATGTATTTATTACAAAGCATATATAAATAAATTACATATCAATGTAACTTAAATATATGTAATTTATATATATATGTGTGTGTGTGTGTGTGTGTGTGTGTGTGTGTGTGTGTGTGTGTGTGTGTGTGTGTGTGTGTGTGTTTGGGCATCGATTTCTCTCTAATACGTGTTTCTTTAAAAATGACTGACACGGTATTTCTATAAAGTTGTTATTGCTATTTTTTCTGGTGTACGAATTTTTTTAGATTTATTTAGTATGTGTAGAAATTCTTCAAATAATCGTTCGCTCCGTCCACTTTCGATTAATCTGTCAGTAATTTTTGTACTATTATAAATGGTGTGAAAGTTGATGAAAAGTAGGTAGATTTATAATTTCCAAATACGACCAATACACAGCAACTGTTCGTAGTTAATAACTCTTTGTTTTTTATGATGAGGGTTCCTATAATATTTAGATGTTTATTCAGTTAGATATGTGTATTGTATTGTATTGGTATTTTCTGTGACACTGAGATTTCCGGAGGTTGATCAAACTAAAGAAAGTAAGAATGGGAGAGAGTTTACTAACTGGATGATAATTGTTGAAATGTTTTGAGATAATTCCAAGGAGAATCGAACTCAAATTTTACTAGACCGAAATCCAGTGACATTGAACAAACCCAAGACTGTCCGTCTTTCACCCACCTTCCACAGATAAGAGAGAGACCATTAAAGTTGTCGGAGTTAGCTCCTCCTCAGTTCTTTAATCCTTCAACAGGGTCTCTCTCTCCCTAGCTATAAATACTGGCTGACACTTTCTCTCTCTCTCTCTCTCTCTCTCTCTCTCTCTCTCTCTCTCTCTCTCTCTCTTTCTCTCTCTCTCTCTTTCGACTTAGGGCTCTCTTTCTTTTTCCACTTACACCAATATGTGACCTCTCACAGATACAGCGTTTCCAAAATTCTGGGAACGCGCTAAGAACAATACACGTACGTACGAACACTCAGAACACACACACATAATTTCTCCATACAAACTCTATGTAACAGTCCATGTCTTTGTTTAACTTGTTTTGTTATTAATATATATTTGTTTACCCATGTATATCGGTCTTGTTTGTTTTCTTTGTCTTCTTTGGACTTAATTAAAGTCCGACATTCCCACGTAGCTGGACCGGCCAGCAGGAAATTTTAACCTTCTGATATCTCTTCACATCTTCAGTCCCGCTACAAAGTATCTACGAAGATGTCAGATAAAATAAAAAAATATATGTTTCGAATCAACCACCCAGAAGAAAAGATGACTTCGGCGACATTCGTCCAGAGAAAACTTTATATGCAAACATTAATTCAGCTCTCCTTGGTTACAAGTGACAAGGAAAAAATAATTATTATTATTTCGAAATGACCATAAGGAGGAAGGCTTGTTTTACAATCGACTAGACAGCCGATCGTTAAACAAGAGAAAAAAATAAACTTTCGTTTTAAGGAGAGTGGAAATAGTTTTTTCTTTCTCCAATTCAAAATGATTTAGTTGATCTAGGGGATCTAAGTATGGGGCAAGCTGATAGATAAGGACTAATGACTGAAAATCCCTTTTGACTGGAGGTTGAATTTATCACTCCAGCCCCAGGCAGCCGAGCTAAGATTAGCTGTTAAGAAAGTGGGAGTAGAAAGAGAAAGAGAAGGAAGAAGAAAAAGAAGGAAGAGAGATATTAGCACCGCGTCTATAGAAACGAGAGTACAAGGCAAAGTGTAAAGAGTGTACGAGTTAAGGGGTGGTTTAATTTCTCTGACCACTCTCAAAGGGAGGCTGGACAACCCCAATTGAGTAAATGTATTTTCTATATCGAAATATGGAAAAGGTTATACTTAGGATAGAAGACAACCAACAACCTTAATTAACCACGCCCCTCCTGGACGCAGAACTCCATATAAGCTGGAGATTTTGAACTCAGAAACAGTTGAGTTGAGTAAAGAGACTGAAGAACAGAAAGAGAAGCACCGGAATCCGCATCGTTTTCCAAAACTCCTAGAGAAAGACCTTGTACCGGACATGAATAGAAGAACATAGGAATTTAAGTTACTACTAAAACAGCTTCGAACTTTGCAGACTAACTTACAACAAAATAACTTCAAACTTTGCAGGCACATTTGCAAACAAAATAACTTCAAAATTGCGGACATTTGCAACAAAATAACTTCAAAATTAGCAGACTCATTTGCAACAAAATTATTTCGAAATTTGCAGACACACTTGCAAACAAAATAACTTCGAACTTTGCAAACTCATTTACAGCAAAATAACTTGGAACTCTACAAACACATTTCCAAACAAAATAACTTCGAAATTTGCAGACTCAATTGCAACAAAATATCTTCGAACTTTGCAGACTCATTTGCAACAAAATACCTTCGAAATTAGCAGACTCATTTGCAACAAAATATCTTCGAACTTTGCAGACTCACTTGCAAAAAAAAAAACTTCAAAACTTGCAGACTCATTTGCAACAAAATAATTTTCAAATTTTCAGACTCATTTGCAACAAAATACCTCAGAGCATTGCAGACTGACTTGCCACAAAATAACTTCAAACTTTGCTGATTCATTTGCAAACAAAATATCTTCGAAATTTGCAGACTCACATGCAACAAAAAACTTCGAACTTTGCAACAAAATAAATTCCAGATGCACTTGCAACAAAATAACTTGGAACTTTGCAGACTCACTTTCAACAAAATAACTTCCAACTTTTCAGACTCACTTGCAACAAAATAACTTCGAACATTGCAGACTCTCTTGCAACAAAATAACTTCCAACATTTCGAACTCATTTGTAGACTCATTTGCAACAAAATAACTTCGAACTTCGCAGACCCACTTGCAACAAAAAACGTCGAACTTTGCAGACTCATTTTCAGCAAAATAACTTCGACCTTTGCAGATTCACTTGCAACAAATTCTTCGGACATTGCAGGCTCTCTTGCAACAGAATAACTTCGAACTTTGTACAGTTCCAAACAAAATAACTTGGAATGTTAGGATGCTTGTCTCCTTTAATTGTTGCATAATTGAAAGAAAAAACTTGTAATTCCAACGAATGATTTATTTTTTTATGGAAATCGGCTAGCAGTTGCTAGTCTTTGTCCTTTCTTAATTTGAGTAAAACAGTACGAAGAAGTTCGAAACTCTTAAGAATTTCAATCAAGGAAAACAAACCGAGTTGATGACGTTTACAAGTCGAGTCATAAAAAAATCTTTTTTTCTTCCCATATATTTTTCTTTGGAGCAGAGATGTCCAAACAGGATGGAGTTGTGCTGCATCTCTCCTATTGCAGGCATTTTTTGGGAGTTGCTATTACCATTTGTTCAGCTACTCCTCTTTGATTGAAATGCTTTTGGTTCGTCAATTTTATTTCCGGATGGTCGAAGTCAATTCTGTGACCTTCTGTACTGGTTTTCTTTGTAGTGTTTTACACAAATTAAGGAGTAACCAAGACTGGCAACTGCTAGCCGAAATATTTCCATAAAAAATAAATCATTCGTTGGAAGTACAAATCTTTTCTTTTAATTAAACTTTTCAGAATCATTTGCAGCAAAATAACTTCGAGCTTTGCAGATTAACTTGCAAGAAAATAGCTTCGAAATTTGCAGACTGATTTGCAAACAAAATATCTTCGAACTTTGCAAGAAAATATTTTCGAACTTTGCGAATATATTTCCAAACAAAATATCTTCGAGATTTGCAGACTCATTTGCAACAAAGTAACTTCCAACTTTGCAGACACATTTGCAACAAAATAACTTCAAACATTGCAGACTCACTTGCAACAAAATCTTCGAACTTTGCAGTCTCACTTGCTACAAAATAATTTCGAACTTTGCTGATTCACTTGCAACAAAAAAACTTCGAACTTTGCAAACTCACTTGCAACAAAATACATCGAACTTTTCAGACTCATTTGCAATAAAGTAACTTCGAGCTTCACAGACACACTTGCAACAAAATACCTTCGAAATTAGCAGACTCACTTGTAACAAAATAACTTCGAACTTTGCAGATTCACTTTCAACAAAATAATTTCGAAATTTGCAGATTCATTTGCAACAAAATAACTTCGAACTTTGCAGACTCACTTGCAACAAAATATTTTCGAACTTTGCAGACTCATTTGCAACAATATCATTTCCAACTTTTCAGACTCATTCGCAACAAAGTAACGTGTAGATTTGCAGATTCACTTTCAACAAAATAACTTCGAACTTTGCAGACTCATTTGCAAAAAAATAACTTCGAACTTTGAAGACTCATTTGCAACAAAATAACTTCTCGATTTGCAGTCTACCTTGCAACAATATACTTCAGAAATTGCAGAGTCAGTTGCAATAAAATATTTTCGAATTTGCTGATTCACTTACAACAAAAAACTTCTAAATCTGCAGACTCATTTGCAACAAAAATTTCGAACATTTCACACTCTCTTGCAACAAAACAACTTCGAACTTTGCAAAAACATTTCCAAACAAAATGACTTGGAACTTTGCGTACTCACTTGCAACAAGATATCTTCGAACTTTGCAGACTCATTTGCAACAAAATAACATCGAACTTTGTCGACTAACTTGCAACAAAATGACTTCGTACTTTGCAGACTCATTTGTAACAATTTCGAACTTTGAAAACACATTTCCAAACAAAATAATTTCGAACTTTGCAGACTCACTTGCGACAAAATAATTTCGCACTTTGCAAAAACATTTCAAAACAAAATAACTTCGAACTTTGCAGATTCGCTTGCAACAAAATACCTCAGAGCATTGCAGACTGACTTGCCACAAAATAACTTCAAACTTTGCTGATTCATTTGCAAACAAAATATCTTCGAAATTTGCAGACTCACATGCAACAAAAAACTTCGAACTTTGCAACAAAATAAATTCCAGATGCACTTGCAACAAAATAACTTGGAACTTTGCAGACTCACTTTCAACAAAATAACTTCCAACTTTTCAGACTCAAATGCAATAAAATAACTTCCAACTTTTCAAACTCACTTGCAAGAAAATAACATCGAATTTGACAGACTCACTTGCAACAGAAAACTGTGAACTTTGGAGACTCATTTGCAACAAAATAACTTCGAGCTTTGCAGACTCACTTACAAACAAAATAACTTTAAACTATTGGTCTCTTCATAACCACAATAAATGCAATTGAATTCTAGTATGTAAATACCTGTATCTATGGTATAAATATTACTTATTTAGCTTGTTTTTTTCCTTTTCTCCGAAGATCATTTCTTCGTGTTGTTTATAATTTTGTATTGTAATTTGTGGATATGACACTCAGATTTTATTTTCCCACCTAAAATCCCGATAGACTACCCCCACAGATTTAAATATTCTGAACTAAAATCAAAACATGTTATCTACTTGAAACCAAATGACACAGACTAAAACATTCTTTTACTTGCATTGCATCATGCCAAGTCAAACAAATATGAATTTGTCATTGATATTATCCCAGCCCTGCCTACTCTGCACACTTAACCAAGGCAGATGCTTCGACTTTGATCGTTCTTCTTCGCGTTGCCTACACACTCCCTAAAAATTAATTTCATGTATTTTTATAATTGCCCTAATTACGTTTTAGTTTTTTGTGTCACGATTCATAGATGTACACTTTGTGACCATACATGTTCGTATTTAGCTTATTTTTTCCTGAGATTTTTAGTATTTTGTGAGATCTATGGTCGTTGTTACATTCCCTTTATATAAGGCGGCGACTTCTCACCAAAATCAGGTGGTCGGAGAGAGAAGGAGAAAAAACGCATTGTGGCCAGGGCGCTTCGACGGACTAGTATAAAGTTACGTTCCCATTTATTTTTGTCTGCTAACTGGACGCTAGTTGGGTTTTCCTATCTGCCCTTACTTCCAGCACTCTTGGCCTTTAATACTTCCCGCACAACTATTGCCCTCTATTACTTCAGGCCACCATTGATTCTTATTTTCCGGCTACTTTCGGCATTCCTATCCTTCACTACTTCAGGCCACCGCAGAGCCTTACTTCTGGCATTTTTGGCATTGCTACTTCCTACTACCATGGAATCTTACTTTCGGCTACACTGGTCCCTGCTTACGGCATCATTTACTACAACTTTACCTACTTCGTTGACAGCGTAAACGGACCTGCTCACTACAGCCCCGAACTTTGCATCGGTCCTACTTGCGGCATATCGTTCCAAGCTCTAGTAACCTATCCCGTTCACTACGGTTATAATACTACAGGAGGTTCACCACTGGACCCGGCCAGCAACTACGCAACACCAGCACCGGAGATCGGACTTGACCAGCTACAACGCAAAATCAGCACCAGACATTGAACTTGACTCGCTACAACGCAAAATCAGCAACATACATCTGATCTGACCAGCAACAGAGCAACGCCAGCACCGGCGATTGGACTAGACCTGCCTCCTTCAACACCTTCATTGGACTCACATGCTAACCTACAATGACTCTGGTCTGTATTAATCTTAAATACCCTCCTTTTGTTGTCCATTTTGCTTCACCTGTCAGATTTCACGTCTTTGATTTATAA